>VZTN01015681.1:25490-79303 GCA_013400515.1 Erpornis zantholeuca | reverse complement strand
TTGAGTTTTCTGAGTTTTTCATCTTAGATACCATATTTCACAAAATCACTGGTAAGGTTGGAAGAGACCACAGTGGGTCATCTGGTCCAACAACCTTGCTCAAGCAGAGTCATCCTAGAGCTCACTGCACAGGATTGCATCCAGACAGTCCAGGAATATCTGCAGTGAGGAAGACTCCACAACCTCTCTGGATGATCTGTTCCAGTGCTCAGTCCCCTGCACAGCCAAGAAGTTCTTCTAATGTTCAGGTGGAACTTCTTGTGCATCAGTTTCTGCTTGTTACCTTTTCCTATTGTTTGGCACCACCAAGAAGAGCCTGGCTCTGTCCTCTTGACACCTTCCCTTCAGATATTTATAGACACTCATGAGGTCCCCTCTCAGTCATCTCTTCTTAAGGTTGAACAGGCCCAGCTTTCTCAGCGTCTCCTTGTAAGAGAGATGCTCCAGCCCCTTAATCATCTTTGTTGCCCTCCACTGGACCCACTGCAGGAGCTCCGTGTCTCTCGTGTACAGAGGGGCCCAGAACTGGACACAGCACCCCAGATGTGAGTAGAACTGGGTAGGAGGAGCAGGATAACTTCCCTTTACCTGTTGGCAATGACCTTTTCTAATGCAACCATTTTTTTTCCTGTAAAAACAAATATATAATAAAATGTGAATCTGTCCTACAGCAAGTGACTCTGAATTCTCCAAGGTACATGAATTTTGGCAAAATACTCTTCAGTTTCACAATCTTTCCCTGTCTCAGGGAAAATTTGGCAACTCTTAGCCCTTTTCCCTAAGACATCTGTTCAATCACATAAAAACCAAGGTGGACAGGTTTACCAATCAAGATATTACCTTCAGAGAAACCAAGGCTCTTTTATTTAAAATCCACATGAGAAAATAGTTGTAGAGGGTTCAATTTAATCAAGTCTCTCTGTTCTCATAGCAACCCTGA
The DNA here is from genome assembly GCA_013400515.1 of Erpornis zantholeuca. NCBI lineage: Eukaryota > Metazoa > Chordata > Aves > Passeriformes > Timaliidae > Erpornis > Erpornis zantholeuca. The sequence goes on along the minus strand of VZTN01015681.1, from coordinate 78,363 downwards.
TAAACTGGGCATGAATGCAGAGCTGGGAAGTGAATTTACACTTTACAGATTGCCTGAACCACAAACCTGCATTGCTTCCTTCCAGGAAGGTTTGTGCATTTGTTCCCATTCCCTAGAGCTGGGCAGGTACACTCATCAGATGTGCCTGTGCCAGCGCATGGACGCGTCTGCAGTTCTCTCCCGTGAAAATGTTTCTCTCCTACTTGCTGAGAGCAGAACCATGCCAGGATTGGCAGGAAACACAGAAGTCACTGTCTGGCCCTTCCCTCTTGCCTATGTCACCGGGAATCTGCACAGATTGAGCACATGGACAGGATCAGGAAGGGCATCATGGAACTTCTCACCTCCAGTGTGGAAGGGCTATTTCTACCAGCATGACTCATGGCAGCAATGCCCTGCACCCCGGAAGAGGCTTTCCCTGCACTGGCTGGACCCGCTAAGAACTGAAGGCTCATGTCTCCTGAAATCATTAAGCAAGATGGAAACACAATCTGCAGAGTCCAAACCACAGAACAGCAATAATTACTGACCAAGGGCATGAACCAAGGACCAAGGGAAGATTTCGAAATTTTGCCTCAGAGGTCTGCATGAAATCTTTTGGAAATACAGAAGATTTTCTTTTATATCAACACAGTGTGGTGCAGAAAACTATTTTCTCATGGGACATACACAGTAGATTGCAGAGGGAAGGAGTGATGTGAAAAAGGGTGTCAAAATGCAGATTTGGGGTCTGAGGTGGGATCTGTATGATGGGAGACTCCAAAGCCAAGACACTGTGCAGTTCAGACACACATGCAGCTACAGCTCCACTGCAGACTACTTAAGTCTGGCACACAGCCCCAGCTAGGAAAGAGCCAGAGGGAAAGTGCCTTTGTGAGGGAGATGTCAGGCATGGCTGACAGCAGGAAACTCAAAAAGAAAAATGTGGGGCAATGGAAACCACGGTGGGGCTGCAACTTGAAAGGCAATGTTCTGTGAGAGCTCCCTGGGCTCACACGTATTTCACGGAGGGGAAAATGGGCAATGTTCAGTACAATATTTTAGCCACATCTCTTCCCTCAGCATCACAGATACAGGCAAGACCTCACCACACAGTCATTGGGAATTACACTGGGAGGGTCCTAAGGAGCTGAAACACGGTAATGTTCCCCCAGTCACTAGGAATGGGCTATACCTTACCAGAAACAATACCCAATTAAATCACAGCAGAGTGAAACCTGATGATAGAGGAAAGATTTGCAGAGGTGAGGAGGTAACATTGGAGGCTGGTTTAGATTTAACTCTGAATTAGGTTCAGTAGGTAGGGTGACTGCCTGAAACCATGAGAGATGAAGGATTTGCATCAAGATGATGGTGAAATGATGTGATTTTCTCTAGTTTCTTCAGTCATGGCTCCCAAACTTTTACAGCTCCCCTTCAGTTCACATACATTTATTTCCATTGTCTTTTTCCTTCCTTTTTCTAGCTCTCACTTCATGAATTCTAAATGGGATATCCTGTTTCCAAGAAAATGTCCCAGAACCATTCCAACCCAGAACTATATTTACCTAAAAGCTGAAAATCTTGGAGATGAAAATCTCACAGCTAAACAACTATAAACAGAGCTTTAAAGAGAGAAATTCTCAAGTGTGGGCAGAGTTTCAACTATTTTTAATCACGTTGACATTGATATAAAAAAATTAAACTTTCAGGTGCCAGAAAATATGCCACATGAAATTCTAATAATTTTAAAACATACAAGACCAGTGTTAAAAACCTTCATTACATTTATAACTTTCAGCATTTGAAAAGTCATTTCTAAGCCCCTACTTAGAAGGTAAGTGCAAATAAGTAGTGTTATTGCAGAAGAGTTGTATAAAATATTTTTATGATTGTAAGAATATTTTAAGCAATATAGTCAGTATTATTCTCTGATTTCCTACAAAAATTGATTTTGTTTATTGGCATTAATTCAACCTAGATATTTATTCAGCCAGTTGATCATATCCTTTCTTCCTTCCTCAATATAAGGTTTATCTTGAGGATTGATATCTTCTCTTTTGCGATGCACAAACCCATGTGTCTGTCCAGGGTAAATTTTAACTTCATAATCAACTTTACAGTTCTGTTTAAGCTTCTGCTCCAGCAGTGTGACCTGTAACACAGAACATTCTATGTTGGCTGAGTACAAAGGTAACATGTCCTACATTTCAGTCCCCAAATTGTCCTCATTTTTTACTTTTCTGAAAGACATACATAATTTATCCTTGCCTCTGTTTTCTTTTCTACTATTTTTATACCTAAATGCATTTCTGTTGCTGCACTTGCTTTATTTAACTAGGCCTTTTTTCCTAGTAAAATATCAGCATGTGCCCATATAAAATATATTTTAAAATTATATGGATAATATATTAATACCTGTAAAGGTAAAAAAACCTACTGCTCAGCATCATGAGAAGGTTAGCATGTAGAGAACACTGTATGAGTTGCTGCTGATAGACCTTACATAAAAAACTGGGGAAAGAGTTTGAATTAATTTGAAGTTGAGGGAAGAGGGACAGAGACAAAATCAGCAGTTCAAAGAGACTGGAAATTTTGCTAGGAAGATTAAAGGCAACATCACTCAATAAAAACCTGTTTCTTTTGATCCCCTTGGCAGATGATCATCTTTTTTCAATCATTCTACACTCAGGTTCCAGGGAAAGGCTGTTGACAGAGTAATAGAAAGGAGAATCTCTGCAGGAGAGTGGAAAAAGGAAAAGAGTAGCCACAGGATCTTTCTAATTCTCCTGCAACAAGTGATTCCATTGGTACAGGTGGGGAATTTCTGCTGGTATTGATGTTACTAAAGAGAGCCTCCTATCTTAAACTTGTCAGAAGGCTTTCTTTCGATTCTTGCTCTTTTCCTAAGAACTGATGAAAATCATATTTTCAAACAGGAACAGAAAATATTTTTAGTGCCATGGTAAAACTTTTTGATTTGGGGGTAAGCAACATAAATTTGTATAGAAGTACTGTAAGAGTTAGTGAAAGAGAAAGAAAAGTGCAAATTAGCTCCCTACTGTCTCTTCATTAATATCAAGATACAAAATAAACATGGAAAGCATTAAAAAGACACATCTGTGATGGGAAGCTCACCTGCTCCAAGGGGATGATGTCATCCTTCTCACCAAAAATGAAGAAGGTAGGATGCAGCAAACTGTGTTTGTCTGCAAAACGCCTGATCACTCCTAAGGAAGAAGAAAACATACATGCAGTGAGTTATGCTACCCAAAGTAGCTAAAACACTCCAAAATCTATACAATGAAACTTCAAGACATTTTCATCAGTTAGTGATGATCAGTTTGTAATGGGATTTAATACACTGTGCTTAAAAGTCCTTTTTGTTGTGGAAAATTTGTGATGCCATTAAAGATGAAAAGACCACTCCTGTGTGAAAAAATCAGGGAAGAATTGTTACACATTTTTTGTCCCATTTTTGTGGTTTGCTTTGAGAAACTGATTCTGACCACTGTCAGAGAAGGGGTTCTGTGAAATATGTACACTTCAGAGCTGCTCACCTCTGGCTTGGGAAGGCCATTTTTAAGATAATTGTAAATACTTATCATTCCACATATATGGTTATGATTTCAGTGTACATTTATTTATACTGAAACAATTTTGTAACAAATTGACATTGTAATTTTAACTATTCCAATATATTTGAATTAAAGTAACTGTAAAACTAACCAGCTGCCACCCTAGCTACTTTTTTCGTTTCTGAGATTATTACAACAGAAAAGTTAAAAAATTAGCAAGTAACATCATTGAATTGACTCAACTGATGAGCATATCAGTGCAGCAAAACACTCCCAATAAGCTTTCTGGAAAAATACTTTAAATTTCTTTTAGGCTTTCACCTCTAACTAATATAAGTTGCTCTGGTTATGCAGAAGTACAGATGTTTATGAGAAAAATATCAAAGTTAGCATAAATACGTTGAGAATTAAAGTGTGAAGGCTTAAAACAGAGAGTTAAAAATGGTTCCTATTGGTAATGAGGGACTAAAAGAAAATCTGTCTAAAAGTTAGAAGATGTCCCCAGAAGCCCTTTTGTCATTGCCAGCCAAGAGGAACCTCAGCCACAGTGAGGCCATGGTATTTAGTGTCCCTTGTACACTATGTTCCTAGATGTGACTCTGGTCATGCCACTCTTTAAATACACAGATCTTGCTAAGGTACACTTAAGTACAAAAATGTGGGTGTGCAAAATCAAATCACTTATAGATTATTTATAATAAAATCACCTTCTTCCACTAGGTGCCACACTGAATTTTGTTACAGTAATAGCCCTACAGAACTGCTTCCTGCACTGGTATTCTCCTCAGAATGTAGTGGGTATTTCAGGCTTACCATAGAGTGACACTCCAGTCTTTAAATGAGGATTTTTCAGCATCAGATGTTGCACTGCTGCTCCACCCCAGCAAAACCCAATGACACCAATCTTCTTTGCACCACATTGGTCCTTTAAATACTTGAGGACGACATCAACTTCTCTGAGACATGCAAATGAAAGTGAATTAAGGCTTTAGCCCTGTTTCTCTGGCCTCCTTGGTGGCTGCTGCTCAGAGACTGGCTGGGCATCAGCCTGCTTCTGGCATGGAGTGACTGTCTTTGCATCACTTTTTTTTCTCTTTTCCTTACTTATCAAATTGTCTTTATCTCAACTCATGAGTTTTCTTGCTTTGTTTCTCTTATTCTCTCCCCTGTTTCTCTCGTGGGAGTGAGTGAGTGGTGGTCCAGGTTGCTGAGTGATGGCTGGGGTCAACCCACAACACTACTTTACTGTTATTCCTTTCTAAAATACAAGACAAACTCCAGAGGAGAAGACAAAGGAGAAAATCAGTTTTCCTAGATCAATGTTACTAGGACATGAGATGATTTTATGAACAACAGTCCAATTAATTTCACAAATAGCAGTAGGTATCATATAAGCTAACACAAAGTTTGAGACACACTGCCAGTCAAGAGCACGCTGTTATCACAAATGTGACTTATATGTAAACTAAATCTCATAGAATAACAAACATTTTTTAAAATAGTGCAAGCAAATTTAAAATTGTTTTTTCTAAATCAGCAGTAACTTTATGCAATCAAGCTATGTGTCAGATAAAAATGGAAAAATATAGGAAAGCTGGAAACCAGCATGCTTTGAACTAGCTGTGATCTGATGGGGAGCAGAAGAAATGTTCTCTCATTACACAGGATTTGCTGACTGCATTTGCACCCTATCTAAAAACCATGGAAGTTGTTCTTCAAAGTGGCAGGAGTGAGCTGCATTTTCTAGCCTTTGCTGGTCCTTTTTTTTTTGAGCCATTCATTTCCCTTCTACTCTTCGTACAGGCAAACACTGGGCACTTTTGTTCTTCAAATGTCTACTTTTATCCGTAAAGAACCCCTCACATAACTTGTGAGCTTGTCCCATGAGCTGCCTGAAATTTCTATTTGTGGACACCCAGCTGTATTTGACCCACTAATAATTTAGGATCTAATTTTACATATTTACTGAGGCAAAAACTCCTATAAAATACTGATGTCCCCTCGGTGGACAAGGAACAATGTCTGTACTTGTCTATTTTGCCAGCATCTCGCGTTTTCACCCAGTCTTCAAAAGATGCCCAGTCATTAGAAGGTTTCCAAGCTTCTTGTCCCACAAAAAAATCTGGGCAGATGGCTCTGAAAGAAAAATGAAAATTTTGTATGTCCATGAAATAATACCGAAAATGGATTAAAGGGAAGACCCTATATACTACACAACAAATTCATTTTGCTGAATACACATTATTATGTGTATTAACCCACATCAAATCATTATACTCTCAATTTTTTACATCTAATAAGAAGGCTTAGTATAATTTCCAGTTACATTTTGCCCTGTTAAAATGCATTACTTAATTTGATAAATAGTTAACTGTGACTGAAAATTCTTGGTGGTTTCCTACCAAACTTAAAAAAGAAATCCCAAACGAAGCCAAACAAAATACAATTTACACAGTATGTACGTTTAGGCTGGAAGGAACACTAAACCAGTAATACAGGAAAGACGATACTAAATATGCTTTTCACATATCTGAGGATTTGTTTCTGTATTTGGCACACACTAGTACACTTTCCCTTCATAGAAAAGGAAATTCTTTGGAATTTTACCGTAACAGCCAAGTTGCACAGAGGGAGGGAGGAAGCAGGCTGCTTCAGCCTCATGGAGGATGAAAAATGCAGAATAAGAAAATTTCCTGTTTCCCCTCTCTTCTCTGTGCTTACCTACTAGCTTGTTATGATAGGACAACTTAACTATTTTCGACTTCTTTCACTGTTTTAACAGAAAACTCCTTGAAGAAAGGGATAAAGAGAGACTGTGGAATTATTTATGTTTGTATGGTTTATATGAGAAAAGGAAACAGTTGGTTCAACAAACTTCCGCATTAAAAAGACACTTTGAAAACAGTAGTATTTCTTACATGTATCCATTAGTTGTTAGCATATCAGCTATGTATCTGGTGTTTGGGAGTTGCCATCCAAATATATCATGAATCACAATCACAGCTTTGTCGGTGCCAGCAGGAGGTTTGCAGACGTATGCCTTGATGTGCTCAACTTGTACCTCCTGCCCACGGCCTCCATAGTCAAACCTGTCTCCAATATCACATGGGCACGGCCTCGATTCGTTGGCCATGTGTGATACTAAAGAACAAAAAATATTCAGTAGTGAATACCAAAGTATGCCATTGATGCCTTAGGTTTTCACTTTTATATTTTTCAAATCCTATACTGCCTAGTGTAATTCTGAATTTCCTGTAGCTCATTAGGTACCTCTCTCTTACGCTAAGACAGATATAACAAAGCCTCTCCAGCTCGCTCTCCAAGGACATCCAGACTGTCCTAGGCCCAAAAGTGTAAACCTTCATCTTGGGGAGGGGGGAAAGCTTGGGGAAATTACATAATTAGCTAAAGTTTTAATTGGCATATTTATGCTGATATGCAAATGGTCCAAACCCATGAAGGTGTGAAGAGCTCATGACCTGTCTTGGGATCCACTGAGGCAGGAGCCTCTGGACCCCCAGGGTGCAACCTTTGAAGGCCTTTCAAATAAATACCTCCTTTATTTCTTTATTCCTGTCTGGTCTCTGTTTCTAGGTAGCCGTTTAAGGCATCACCATATTGAAAAATTTCAAAAGAAGGCAGTATTTCAGACTATTGAATTTTTTAATTATTACAGTAATAGGATGAACATGCTCATTACTGTTTGATCTAAAATGAAGCATTAGTAAATAAGCCTGTTGGGTTATTTAACATAAATAAAATTCTTGTTAGAGTTACTTATGTAACTCTTCAGCAGGGACCTGGTACATGCTAGGATTTCCATGCCCTACAGTAAGTAGTACAATAAAAATAAAGTTATGAGCAAGCAGCAAGGCAACCATCACAAATTATTTACATAGCGATGAAGCCAGTCCTTCCACTCTTCATCATGTGTATTTCCTGTCAGGAATGCACAGCTTTCTTTAGTAGACAGTAAAGGCTTAATACAAGACTCAGCATTTTGAAAGAAAGAAAAACAATGTCTACTGAGTAGAAAGATAGATTAAGCATTGTATTTTCCTCCAGGCACTTAATCCATAACTGACTATTTCAGTGTATAAATCCTTCTTCTAAACAGCTTTAGCCTCAGATGTTGCAGACTTTTGAAGACGAGTACTTAAGAATGGTGCCAAGAAAAATGTACCAGCAAAAGTCAGAGTATAAAATTGTATTTCTTTAATATTAAATAAAGAATGCATTAAAAATCCCAGATAGGAAAAAAAGAAAATGGAACATAAAAAACCATAATCTTTAAGCTTTGCCAAATCTTTTATGAAGACTGTAAGAGTAGGGTATGGTTAATTTTTTTCAAACTATTGCTTAAATAAAAATAAACAAGTAATTCACAAAGGTCAAAAAGTACTAGCAAAATCTAACACAGCTGTATGTAGCTCCTTGGACTCAAGTTAATGATTTTCTGCCATCAAGCTTAGGTTAACCAGTGAACAGACCCAAATAACTCCTTTGAATATTCTCAGAGCATCTACAAATGCTACAAGAATAGAATTCTACAAGAATATGGAAAGAATTTAGATAATGCTTTACCTAAACTCTCTACAGATAAATTGTGTGTATTACCATAGAAACTTTGCTAGTACAGAAACAAGGATGTTCAAATTTGACTGTGTCAAAAATACAGAGAGAAATAGGAGAAAGCAGATTACTGAACTGTTCCTGGACAAGTAGGAACTAAAGATTTGTGGCACTAAAGGGACAGCTTTAGGAGAGCCAACAAAAAACTTGGCAACCAGAAAAATTGGACAGAATTCTAGAGACCAATATATTCTGGATTCACAGACTTTAAAATTCAGAATATTCCAAGCAGTATTACCAGGCCTAGATTGCAGATACCAGGAGATTTCATTTTTGCATAGCCGTTCAGATCAGTTCAAGATCTGTGTCAATATTTGTGTCATATTTGAAAGCTGTATTATTTCTGGGCACATATCTATACTAGTACTCTACCTTTCTTTTTTAAATAAGCCACACCCACCCATAAGTGTACTCTTTCCCCCTACATGTTCTGGTCTCACATATAGGACTTCTGATTTAAAATAAGTTTACCAGGAAAAAATGAATGAATAAATGAGCATATAAGGCAAAATACAGTGCAAATATATAATAGGAAGAAGTTCATAACTAATTTTCCATTCACAAAGTATTTTCTTTTGATTAGACTAAATCAGAAATTATATCAAAAGCAGGGATTGAATAATAAAGAAACATATGTTTCAGAACTCCATAAATACAAATACAATGCCCTTACCAGTATATCCTTAAAGACTTTAATTGCAAACATTTCATATTATCTGATAAAATGTAAAGCAACACATAGAACATGAAATATTTAAAGATGTATATATATTCACTGATGAAAGGAGCTCCAGATACGAGATAGAATTGGCTTGTATGGTTTATAAGACAAGTAGATTTGCAAGCTCTGTAGCGTAGGCAATACATGTCAGTGGTTCTGCATGTGCTGTAGTACATGCAAACAGCATCTTTTTTCCCTTTCTAAGATGCTATTGAAACATTACGTAAAAATTAATTCCCCCTCTCTTACATTCATCAGAGCTATTCTTTTAGGAGGATCTGCAAACCCACAGCCTTGGTGTACCACTATTTCCACCTGGAAGCACTTGAGAATTTCTTGGAAGACCAAACGATAATTAATTTTCTTGATACTTGAATCTACAGCCAGAAAAATATAAAGATATTGCTCTGTGGCACCATCACTTTCAACACACTCCCCTGAGTCTTCCTCCTCAGAGGCCTTCTTCACCTCTGGAGGGAAAACAAAAGGTTTCTGAACCATCATCTCAAAAAAAAAAAAATAAATAAGTAAGGAAGAAAGTAACCCCCAATTGCATTTAAATGAGCTTGCACCCTGTCTGCAAATAAAATGAAAGTCTCCCGAACATGCTGAGTCACACCTCGAGAGCACTTGTTCTGCATTTCTGAGGAAAAAAAGCCATGAGTTTTCAAACAAGCCGAACAAACCTACACGTACCTGCAGCGCAGCGAGTGTGCGAGACAGTAGGGGCAGGATGCAGGAGCTCAGCGTAGATGGTTACGGAGGAATCGGATCCCCAAACAAAGCATTGACTCACAAAACGAAAGGGGTGAGCGCAGGGATCAGGTTCCTTTAAATGAGAGTTACGTAAGCTCCTGCCTTTATCTTCGTGCCCGGCGGAGTGACGAAGGCCACTCTCTTTGAAGCTGTTCGTTTCACTGCGAGCGTAGGCGGGGTGTGCTGCTATAGCTGGTACCAAGCCTTCGTTTTAACTTACACCAAATGGTTTTCAGCCCTGGAGGGCTTTTTCTTTCAGTTTTGGAATGTTAACTTACTTGAACAATCCATCTAGAAAAGACCTTTTATTTAAGGGTGTTTCTTTGTTTTTAAAGGCTGGGGTAGCGTCATTTGTAAAGATTACATAGGAAAATTAGTTCCTTAGACTATTCATCCATGGGTAAAAGACATATTTAAAGTCATCAGCAGGGTGAGGTGGTGAAGTAGAGACGTCATTTCAAAGCTCTATACAAGACAAACTTATATACTACAGGAAATATATTTTTTCTTTCAGAATGAAACTAAGTAGCATGTAAGAAAGTAATTTCTAGATTGCTGTACAATAAGTGTTTAAAATACAGACATTTTTATCCTATCACAGGATATTTTATACATTTTTTTTCTTTTTCAGTTAAAGTTTCTGGCTGACCCTTGTATCCTTCCCATTCTCCTGATTTTCTTTTTATGGAATTATTGGGACTATTTCTTAAAGACCTTTTAGATAAATATATTAGCAATCCAAAATTCCCTATTTCCTCAGATGCACTTTTGAAAAGTAAACTAAATGCACACTGGTCTACCACACTTGTCTTAAAATTTAGTCCTCATATAAGATGTTTTCTCATATTCTGAACAACTTTATTAGTGCTCTTTGTTTGCAATCCCTAAAATAAAGTCAAATTGAAAAAAAGCCTATCCAAGGGTTCCAGAGCAAAGTCATAAGGCTCAAAACCCAACCCTTTTGTTTTACGTTTTTGGCTCTTCCCACTTGTGTGCTACAAAGTATAGCATTCAAGGACCTTAGGTACTCCATAACAGCTTTAGAGAACATCAGTCAAATAAATGAGAGAAAAATTGTGTGTTTTCATCATTCCTAGAAGACAAATATGGCAGCAATCTTTGCAGAACCTTCTCTCCACTAGAGCTGTTTGACCACACTTCAACTTTCTTAGTCAGGTGGTCCTGGAAATAATTCTTTATATGTAAGACTATTCCATTTTACCGTAATATTAACATTAAACTTTGGAAAATAAACTGTTTTTCATTTGATTTCCTGTTGTTTCATGTTCCTTGATAGGCAATCCATGCTGGTTTTTCACTAAGAAGTCAAAACTTAATGCGGTGCATCCATGATCACCAACATGCAGTTGGCTGCACTTCACACTATAAACACACGCCTCTTCCAGATCCCACATGTCCAGCTCTTACTTGGGGACTTACATTTTATCATGAAGATTTGGCTGTATTTGTAGTAACTATAATAATGTATGTTATATTTAGATTTATTCATATATATATACTTTTATATAGGTGTGTATATATATATACAATAACTATGATCATATGTTTCATTAGCTATCTCACCTTTCATTTTAAGAAAATGCTGCATCTCAGTTCGTTTTTTTCCTTTTTGCTTAGTCACAGTGTTAGTGTTACAGTTCAAGGGCCGTTCCAGAATTTATGAATGACTGCTGCCCTCTAAATAGATGTCCTGATCGTCCTCTCCCACATTAACTAACCTTCTAATGCTAATGGAACACCATTATTGTGGAGTTATCCCAGGTTTGACACTGGGGTAATTAGCACACAATTCTGGGTTCTTCTCCCAGAAAATATGTGATATGACAGCTGTATCACCCAGGAAACAGCTGCATTTATGCATTACATATAGGTGGTGTCACATGGAAATCAACAGTTAATCAGCAGTTTCAGGTCAGAATTCTCTGACGACCTCCACATGGGAAAGATGGAGGGCCATTAGCAGCATGGAAAGGAGGAAAATCTTTACAATCCCATTAAGAGAAATGCAGATCATTAGTACTGTTGACTGTCTTTACATGAGACACACCACAATAAATATTTCCCTGACAGTATATTTAATTTGAGAGACTGTCATTAGTAAAATTAAGACTTCCCTAAACTACATTTTCTCCCCATTTAAATTACATACACTCATTATCTGTGGCACTGAAAAGGTAAAAAGGTACATACATGCATGTTTGGTTTTCTTACAGCTTTAGGAGTACCAGAGCCCGATGAAGATATGAAGCAGCTGGATTTAAACTAATGCTCATGAGCCTTTCTCCCTCTTTAATTATGAGGTAAAATTAAACCATGGAAGTCACTGTCACAAGGTGTGCTAGAAATCAGTAGTTCAAGCAGATTCCAAAAGGGAATTGGTCCACCAGTGGCCATTCAACACAGTGCAGGAGTGGCATCATCTAGCTCAGAAATCCCCCAAAGCACAGGTTGCCAGGATGTTTAGCAAGGGGGATATTCCCTACGAAGCCACTACTGGCCACAAATGGAGTCTGGGTGCTCAGGTGGATGCAATCTTTAGCTGATGCAACATAGAGAATTTTGTCATATCATTGATGGAAAAACAAGGTAACAATATACGCCATGGACAAACATGGATTGTTTTTGAAATGTAAGATTTCCTTTTCAGGCAGCAGCCGTGGTTGTAAGTCTCACATTAAAATGTTCTGTCTGCAGATTTCATTGCACACTTCAATTCCTAAACTGATGAGTTTAAGAATCTATAGTGTTTTGCAGAGCCATAGGTAATCTGAGAAAGTAGTGCCCCCTCTGAATAACCTTAGTCACAAATTCTGAGACAAGGTGTGCTCCCTTACATCGCCTGCTAAATACACATCTGCCACCAAGCTACAAGTCCAGAAAAGCTTAATCTTTCTTAAATGAGCTTCACCAAACAATATTTGTTTGGACTTGTAATTTATTAGGAACATAAATTTTGGACTTGTGATTTATGAGGAACATAGATGAACAAGGGTCATAATACACAGATTAATTTATCTTTAGTCTAACTAACTTCAAACATTAATATGAACCTCAAGGAACTGGAGAATACTTCAAAGCATTTTAAGGCATGACACCCACTTCTGCTGTCAAATTCTAGAAAATTTGTTAAAAGCATGTCTCACAACCTCAAAGACATGGATATAACAGGAGTATTTCTATATGTGAAATATATGACAGTGCTACATACACTATAACTGAACAAAAAGCCTCTAACAGACACATATGGATGCAATTTGTCATATCCTACATGGTTTATGGGTTCCTAGAACCATTAGAAAAAAGTGTCATACAGCAAAGGATAGGTCCCTGAGTAGATTAGTCCAAAACAGCAGTGGAATTTTGATCAAACTTTTTTACTTGGGCTAGTAACCATACTTTCACAAAATAGACATACATACATATATATATATATATGTATATTTCATTATTTGCCTAGGTTACATTAGCCTTTCTATGTCTAGTTCCATATTTCTGCTTGTTTTTTTGATCTTCAAGCACTATTACGAGGCTGAGTTTTGACTCGCAATTCCAGATGGAAATTAAAACATGCAGAAATCAAAGATGATGGAAGTTATTTGATGAAAGGGAATAAAGTCATCATTGTCAGCAAAAGTGAAAAATTTAGAGTTCATGAGATTGGATATATCATCAGAATCTTTGATTAGTCCTAGAAAATATGAAAACAAAATCATCATTTGACATTTTAGAGGAAATCCAGATTCAAATAGACCATTCTGCTTCTGCAGTGACAATTTTTCATATCTCACTTATTATGTAGCCATGCACACTAACTTTAATTTGGAAGCTACTGGAATTGTGGCTCCTCAAATAACACCTTTCTAGATTAAAACTCTATTCAAACCAGTTTCTTAAGATATAGACTGAATATCTAAATTAAGTCTTCGAAGACGTCTTCTGTGCATACAAGCTTGAGTTCTTTCAAACTGATAGGGAAAACCAATGCTTTAGTTAGTAGTCCAAAAGGTACATTCTGAGAACATCAGCAAAGGGCAGCTCAGCTACCCCAGTTTCTTGAGCAGAGCACAAAAGGAAAGCTGGTGTTAAAATAACTGCAATCTCACTTTACAGAGCAGCTACAACAAAAATAACACTCTCTGCTCCCGGGTGAAGTTCTGACTCTGAAGTATGCAGAGCAGTAGTAAACAGGAAAATGGAAGCTAAATTGGGAAAGTGACCCAAGGACAACATGTATGTCTGTCCAGATCCAAAATAAGGACATGGCTGCTATGACCCATTCCAAAACTAGGAACAAATATCCTCACCACCATCTTCTTTGCATAGTATTCTTCCAACTCTGCTGAAAATATCTCCCTTCATCAGGTGATAGCATCATTTGAAAAAATAATGCTACATCAAGTGTTTAAGCTACACAATACACTTATGCATGTGTACCTGCTTGTTAGACACTCTTGGATTTACCTACCAAAGAGAGATACACTGGCCTTTAATTCTGAGTGTGTGATCATCAGGTGACCTGCATCAACACCACTCCCTCAAAAACCAATGACCCCTAATTTCTTTGCACCACACTACAGCTTTAAGTATTTCAGGACAGCATCAGCTTCTCTGGAACATATGAGAAAATGCAAATCAAACTACCATAGTAAAACCAGCATTTAAAAATATGAAAATATAGAGATGCATATGACTCTCACCATATTATGCTGCTACTATATTTTCTTTTGCGTACTTGAAATAATTAGTTATTTCAGGAAAATGTTAGGGGTTGCTAATCTGATGTCATCAGAAAGACAAAAAAGATATCTCAATGGGATTCAATAAAAAAGCAACATAACTACATCAAAGAAAACCTAAAAGGATGGATTGGAAAAGGATGGATATTGATTACACACCTTCCTAAGAGTTAAAAAATCTTGCCATTCTGTGAGAAGCTGGACAAATTTTTGCTTTGCAAATGTCAATAGAAAAGTAGTAAAAACCTCTCTAAAAAATGCTATTTATTAGCCAGTGAAAATGCTGACAATAACTGTAATTTGTCACCTGGGATATTTGTTGCAGAGAAGTCAATGTAACAAACATTGTAGATGTTTTCATAATTTTCAATGAAGCCTGAAATACACCTTGCCAAGGAGCTGTGATCTGAAAACACTCATTTACCCCTGAAGCATGTGTCACCATGCAGAGACAGTAAAGAGAATGTATTGGTGGGAACGAGGTGGCAGTTCAGGCTTTTATATCACCTGCAGGCTGTTCCCAGCCCCGGTTCCTCACCCCCTCAGGCACACCAGCGAAATTCCCCGACACACCGACATTATCGCAAACACAACATTAAACGCCAACATACAAACACACACAACAAGCAAATTAAGTGCCAAAAAATTCTTTCCTGACTGGAGCTGACACTTGAAACGTGTGAATTGCCTGCAAGAAATGCCAGGCAGCACCCAACCCTGCCTTCCCATTGCAGCAGAGAGGGGACAGATTCCAAGCTGAAAGTTTCCACGACAACTGACCCCTCTGAGACAGGAGAACTCTGGAAATGACTCAGTTATGTCTCCCATAACCTTCTCACCAAATACCCAAGCTCAGCAATTTTCGAGGTAGCTACTCCCAATAATCCAAGATATTTGCTCTCCCAGGAAAGTTAATTAGTTTGGCCTCTAATTAGTCTGACCCCTTCTCAGTGTTGTCTTGCCAGCAGCTTCCCTCTCTGTTATTAAGGCAGCAGAGCCTGCGAGTGACAGGTCTTTGCTGATAAATGTGTGGGTAGTGTTGCACAGAGGAGGGGAAGATGTGATACTCCTCCTGGCTCCCAGCACCACGTTCCTTGGGGAGCCACTGGCCCTCACTGTGCCTGATGAAGCAGCCATCAGCTCCCTGGGGGCAATTACACAATGCAGGGAAAGTTCTCTGGCACAATCAAAGACTCCTTTCTTCTTTCCATATAACACCTTAAAGGATCACTCTGTTACACTCAGTGAGCCACCAGATCAGAATTAGGATTTCTTACAGTTTGAGTCACTGAGCACTTTTAAACCAGGCTTTTTGAGGCAGAGGAAGCATCTTGCAGTCCATGTCACCAACAGCAGGTGACAAAAATTCTTCAAGCAACTACTGAGAGAGTTGTCCTTAAATTCTCTTCAAGGCCAAATCTTTGAATCCGTCCACTTCTACAAAGTAATTTCAAAAGGCCACTTTTTCTAATGTAGCTAAAATAGCTGCATCCAATCTCAAACAATGCAAAACCAAAATAAACCCCAAATAAAACCAAACAAAAACAAACCAAACAAAAAAAGGTGGGAAAAGGCAGTATCTGACAGCAGCAGGCAATGTGGTATCCAGCTCTTTGACATTTTACATGTGTATTTTCCTGCCATCTCAAGTTTCCAGCCAATCCTGAAACTCAGACCACTCATCAGAATGCTTGTAAACTTCTTTTTCTGAAAAAAGTCTGGGCATCTGGCTCTGCACACACAGACACAAAATTCAAAATTGAATTAATTAATCACACACTGAGGGGTTTTTGGCCCTTCATTTCATGGAAGATTTCTATCCAGACATAATTTTTTCCTGAGAAAGTAATGTTTCTAAATAACATTGTTACCTATTCCAAAGAAATACCTATGAGCATTAGAAAACACTTAAATGTATCTATAAATGCTTTTTTCAATGACTAAACCACAAAATACATTCTGTGATACAAATCTGGAAAATATTAATACTTCTATCCATAACATTTTAACTGAGTTTCAGTACATAATTTGAAACTACACAGTAAAACTACAGATGATCTTGTAAGAGATAATAAAACGATGTCCTGATTACAAAAATTTTACATTTTGCATACAACACATAGCATTTAACAAAAGTCCATTTTGATGGGTTCCATGTAAACCAAGATAATTACATAAAATAGTTGTTTACTACAGAGCAAATGATGAGACTTAGTTATGAGCTAGGAAAAACCAAAACAACAGTCACCTGATGGACTGAGGTCAGCAAAGAACAAGTGAAGGGAAACTGTGTGGGAAGAAAGGGAAGAGTGTTTTACTCATTTAGTGGCTGGAAAAAGGGAAGTGCAGTAAAAGTCCACTCAGTACTCAGGAGTTCCTGCATCACGGGATGCAAACCCTGGCTCAGGATGACCTCGGCTGAAATGTGTCTCATGATCAGCAGCAGAGTGATGATGGTGCACTCACTAGTGGAGGACCGAGTTTCCTCATGCAGAAAGGAAACAAGCAGGGACTCTGGAGGTTGCCATCACTAGGTCACCACCAGGTGCTGCTGTGTGTTCTTCCAAGCCCATCCCAGTTGGAAGCAATGGGATCCCTGGGAAACAGCAATCATCTTTCACCTCTTAAAATGTCTTTGGCTCTCTCCCTCCTCAGACACACCTCAGGATGTTATTGAACATGGTGAAACAACTGGATCAGTTTGGCCTGAATCAGACTGAAGTATGTTGCAAGCATTTATTATTCTTCACCTTGTTTGATAATTTCTATAATTTCTATGAAAGAAAAAAAACCCAACAGTGACATCCAGAGCATAATTTTATTTGGAAATGAATGGGCAACACAGTGCAGCCTTTAGATAAGCATCTGTCAGAAACACATGCAGTGCTTTGAAAGTGAACCTTTCCAAACCCATGCAGAAGAACAGGTTTTCCCACTCAAACTATCTAATAAGGAGATACTAGCCATTAGGCTTAATGCAGTCTCTGAAATAGAATTCCCATAGAACTCCTCATCCCATGCTGCATCAGGAAAAAAATCCATCTATTTTCCTCTCAGTAAGAACCAGTGCACCAGTTCAGCAGCATCTTGAAGACACATAGCTTCTCTTCATTCGGACACTGCTGACTGAAAACACCCAGTTCTCCTGAAGCCTTCTTCCCTTGACCACTGCATTCTTAACAGTTCAGGTGGAGAGAAAGAAGGTATCCCAAAAACAAGTATGGCATAGCATGAATCATAGGGAAAATTTGCAAGGTAGTATGGAAAAAATACCATTTGATCAGACACTGGGTACTTTTGACAGAGCAGATTCTTGCTGTAACAAAGCAGCACATTGTCATACTCAATGTCTCAATGACTCAGTGACTCAGTGATCTGCCAGCATCCTGCACGGCATGAAGGGTGTGAGTTCAGTCTCACATTGAGAACGTTTGCTCTTGGTCACAAGACAAACATACCTCCAAATATGGAGCAGAATAGGAGATGTCAAGTCCTCAGGAAAGACCATAGGACGGAACAGACAATAGATCCTTGCACTGTTCAGTGTACCAGAAAACCCTAATGCTTGCCAAGGTACCCTTTTTTCCTCCAGAGAGACACAGAGCTCCTTTGTGTTCTACAGAGGCATCTCAGCCACTGGGCAACTGTCTGCTGACATCTGGCTTCCCTCATGCCCCATAGGCTCAGGGCATTAAAAGCACTATGTCTCCAAATTATACTTCTACAGGATTATGTGGAGGTTTGCTGTTTGGTACTGCAGGCCTGTTTGAACCCTGTATGAATGTCTGTAATGTGGATTTGTGGAAGATTATGTGGAGGTTTGCTTTTTGGTACTGCAGGCCTGTTTGAACCCTGTATGAATGTCTGTATTGTATAAAGCAAGCATTGCACCATATCCAGTTGTTGCAAGACTTTGCTTCATTTTGTAGTTTAACTGTTGCTGGGCATCGAAAATGATTGTGAAAGGTGTGCAGGGGGAAAGGAGATTGTATTCAATACCCATGTATGCATATGAACCATTCATATGCACACATTCAATTTGTATATTCAACACCACATTCAAAATATATGACATTCATTCATATTTCTGCTGCTTTTTGGTGACAATATTTTTAAATCCCATCATATAACTCATATTGAATGACTGTTTATTTTAAAAAGGCTTGTAAAAGCATAATACACACTTGTGTTTCAGAGCATACCATTTTTAAAAGCCACCTCACATTGCTGGGAAAATAATGAGAATCACTTTGTACTGCACTGTGTTTTCATTATTCTATGCATTCTATGTGTTCAGTCACTTCCATAAACAGCAAAGAATGAAGGAAGCATGCTGTACTCTACTGCATTCCACAGAAATGTTGCTTTTTGGTTTTGTACTATGGAAATATGTCACTCAAACTGTCCTGGTAATAGTTCCCTCTCATGTATGAGTAACAGTTCTAACGTGAGGGTAAAAATCATAAAGAGTGGGATTTCTTGAATAATAGAAGATTTCTTACATGTATCCATTAGTTGTTAGCATTATCAGCCATGTATCTGGTGTTTGGGAGTTTCCATCCAAACATATAATGAATCACTATCACAGCTTTGCCTGTGTTGCCAGGTGGTTTGCAAATGTACACCTTGATGTGCTCAACTTGTACTTCCTGCCCCACAACCCTCATAGTCAAATCTGCCTCCAGTATTACCTGGGCAGGGCCTCATTCATCAGCCATCTAGGAATCTGCAGGAAAGCAGAAATGAAAACCAGTTGTTATCTGCAATGACAAATAAGATTATGAGTCAATCTTCATGCAATCCTCCCCAGCCCCCTCCAGACACCTGATAATACCTACTTGGTACTGCAAGGCAGGAAGGGAAATTCCAGGTGTTTATTGCAAATAGGCTGCTGATATGTTTATTCCATAAATATTCATTAATTTCAGGTCAGTCAGCATAACCCAAGAGCGTATTAAGGCCAGAGGAAGGGTTTATGTCAGTCCACCACTCCTAGCTTTGTGTCTGGAGCAGTCCAGCATGTGATAACTACATTTCCATGTGACATCCCCACACACTGTCCTTCATAACCACTCCTTTCCTGTGGTCTTACAGTTCCTCCTCACAGGCTGGCACCTGGTAACCTCTTGCTGTTACCTCCTGTGGGATCCCACTGTCAGCATGCTGTTTTCCTGACTACTGTTCTCAACATTTCATGCTGTACGCCCCCTTTCCTTTCTCTTTAGGGAATCCAAAGCTGCTGCTGCCTACCTTTCTGGTCTCTTACACCCCCTGGCACCCATCACTAACTGGCATCTCTAAAAGTTCAAATAAATCAGCTTGAAGAAGGTAAATCAACAGAGGGTTTCTTTGCAAAGTTATAAACTGTGCAATCTGAACCAAGAGTGGTCAGAAGAATGGAGACATACACAAGTGCTTTGCACATAACACATCCCCATACACACTGATACATAACTTCTCCAGAGGTATATATTTTAAAGGACAAAGTGGAAACTACTCCATTTCTCCTCAAGTGAAGAAAGGTTTCTAAACAGTTTAAGATCTAAGAAGTCTTTCTAAAAGAAGCCCTCAAGTTCAGTTTAGTTTCTTGTTCCTTTCAACAGGAGACAGGCCACTGTAGCATCTTTTTAAACCAAACTTTAAACATTTGGTGTTTGCTGCTCTTGCCCTTCACAGGCATTAGGCAGTCATACAGAGCATTTATTCTACCCTAGTTTGAGAAGCTGTTTAACCTAGCTCTGCTGTCGCTCTTAACTAATCAAAATGGAACTGTTTGCTTATTCCCATGTAAATGCATGTACTGGAAAAATATTCCTTAGTCTGGCTGGCCTCCTTACTAAAGTTAAATGCAGTATTCTGGCTATAAAAATCAAATGTACATCTTCAATGCTTAACTGTGTTTTGTTAGGAGTATACCTCAGCTGTTTATCCCCTTCTAGATTTTCTAACTAATTCAAATGGATGTCAGATAAGACCTTTAATAACACTTCCAATAATCTCTCTTCAATTTCTCTGCTGCAATTTTAATGCAGTAAATGGTATTAAAAAGAGTTTCAAGATTTCGTTTCTCCCATAAACCTTCCCTAGAAAATAAAAATAACAAAACAATTTGGGTAAGACCCAGTTTGGGCAGAGTCTGATCTGTGAACTCCTAATATTGCAGCCACAGCACAACAGCATCTGTGTTGTTTTCTCACCCACAGTGGTGAGCCTGGGCCTATAGCATCAACACGGAAACAGGTAACAAGACTCCAAACAGCTCTAGTTTGAAATGCTTCTCTGCCTTCTTCTTTATCCATTTATTTATTCTGCCCACTGCCCATCAGTCCTTGTCCAGTTTTTTTCTATGGCATGTCATCAAGGTGGCTGCTCGCCATTTTCTCATGCAGCATAGGGGTGCCAAACACAAATCTGTCTCCACAATACTCTGTTCCCCTACATCTAGTGAGCTCTGGTGATGCTTGGATGCAGAAATTCAGATTTACTAGCTGCTATTCTTTGAATACTACTTTTCCAGTGATAAATATTTGGGCTGCCCCTCTCAATTGAGCTTTATTTTGCTGAGGAAGTTTAAAGTGATTTTTCACTATTTGACCAATCAAATTTAACAGAGAATTGCAAGGAGATTAACTCAGCATTTTGGAACTAATAGTGTTTGCCATGGTTAAAATTCCTTTAAGCAGCTTAGTGTAACTCTATTTATACTTGCTTATAGAGGAAAAAGAAAGATCTGACTCAGGATGAGCAAGCATAAAGAGAATACCCTTGGGTTAAAATTCAAATCACGCTTCTTCCAACTTATTGGTTTATCAAGTTCTAATGATATCCCAAGGTAATCTGATTTTGCTAAGTACAGGAGATAAACTGATAAATTTTCAGTACTGCAAAATAAAATGCAGGGTGTGACAATGCTGTATAATAACCAGTGTTTTATCTGAACAACTACAGACTCCTAAGGAGCAGGTAACACTACACCTTTTATCACAACCCAGCAGGCTGGTGCCTTGCTGCATGAAGAGACAGCAACATTCAACAGCTTTGCTTAATACAGCTTCCCCTTACTAGGAAGCCAGGTTTCCTCTGGCACTGGTGCAGTTCTACTGCAGGATTTGACAGGGACCATTCAGAGTGTTGATTACTGTAATTAGAGCCGAACTCCCTAAAAGTCTTCTTCTCGGCAGTCAAGGAAAGGGGCCCCATCTTGTGGACATTTCCTGGAGCAGGTATGGTCTGGCTGTGAAGCTGTTAACCATGGTGCTGTTAATGCAGTGCTGAAAAGAAGATGTGATAACCAACTGCACCCGATCTCACCCAAACTAGAGTAATGTCTGGGCTGAGAAGTGTAAAAACCACCTTACTTCCTTCTCTCAAAGCAAACCATCCTCCCCTTTCTGTAGGCATGAGGCATCCTGCCTCAATACAGCTTTTAAAGAAAGACCTGAAAGTGGCTTCTACGTACTGCCTGCAAACTCCTTACCTGCTCACCAAAGAGAGGGAATGAGAGCAGAGAAGGGTGAGCAGAGATGAGGTCAGGGCATCCACCACCAGCAAGGTTAACTAACCAACCCAAGCAACAATTTCTCAGGCACCCTAGAGGCCATGGCATACGTGGACACGTGCTCTCAGCAGCAGGAGAACCTGGATGCCCCAAAAGGCTGGAGAAACCCTATGCCAGCCCTGATGACCCATGTCTCTGTGCCTTTGGAGAAGAGGACAAGCAGGCTTTCACATCTCTGCTATAAAATCTGTTTGCACAACGTGCAGCTGCATCCCACACACACTGTCCCACACCGACAACACCTGGATCGCTTTAGGGACAAGCATCACCAAAATAGGCTTCCCACTGAACACTTATTTATAAGAAGATTAATAGTATTTGGGAAAACAGACAGGAAAAAGCTGTTGCAAATGCAGTGCATATTTCTAGCACACTTAAAACACGTTTTGACACACATAATGCAACTGGAATTTTTCACTTCAGGACAAGCTATAGAAGTCACTGCTTTCACAGGTCTCTCAAATTCCTATTTTTGTGATTACCAAGAGCTTCATCATGCTCGTCCCTTGTCTCCTACAAATATGACATCATATATGGCACTGCCTTCATAAACCCATGATACTTGGAGAATTTTTCTGAGGTTATGCAGGCACAGGAGTGGTGCCAAGGGCCTGGATGGCATACACGGGAACACTGGGACATGGATGTTTGGCAACAGAAGATACGGCTAGTGGCCTGGTACAGCCCTCTGGGGCATGGGTAACAGACTTGTACCAAAAGCACCAGGTCAGGTCAGCATGGGGATTTGGGAGATCAAAGGAGGTGGGAGGTTGAAGGTGGCCTTGGAACACAACTTATCCAGTCTCCCATGGGCCAGGATGAGACCGCACCACTCAAAGTTTTACACACCCTGAAGGGTTTTGAAACTCTCCAGAGAGGGAGATTCTGTCACTTCTCTGGACAGGTTGCCCCAGAGGAGTTGTGAAACATCTCAAAGCTCCATCATTCCCCTAATGCCTGCTGCCTCCTCACCTTCCCCTGTGCCCTTGTGACATGACTTTCTCCACTGTACCCGTGGAGGGTGAAAATGGAGGCAGCTCCCTGGCCCAACCAACCCCAGTTCCCAGCCTTGCCCTGCTCCCGCGGAGCTCTAGGCTGAACAACACTAACTCCCTCACCCTGTCTCCACAGGAAAGGTGCTCCAGCCTTCTCACCATCTGCGTGGTCTAAAGTTATTTTGGCCTATAACCTGTTCTTGATGCCTTCCTTGATCCCTGAGAATCATGAAGGCAGCCAGTGGCTTGGTCCAATTAATTATTTGTGTCAGGATACTCCCAGCCACCATCTTCCTAGGGCAAATCAGGAGCATTTCAGGACATGTGTGTCCTTTTTGCAGTGAATTAAACCTGCTAGTCCTAGGACTCTGATCTTGACATGTCTGCATGCACCCATTTTTCAGTCATCTCAGGCACATTCATCTCCTCCTTTGCCTTTGGAAAACAGTTCCTAGTTTGTCTGGAAAATTTATGCATCCATTTTCTATGATGCTCCTCAGAATTAAAAAGCAAAATTAAGTGCTTGATGGTAGGGAATCCAAAAGAAGACAACTCTAACAATCCCCTGCATGAGTAAGGACTGTCTAAATGCAAGTATTACATAAATTAATAATTTCTTCAGTGCTAACTCTTTGTCATGCACAACAACTAGTAGACCAGGCTTCTTTACCAGTACCGGAAGAATAAAAAATTTTCAATTCCAGCATTTTTTGGACAGCAAATAGCAGCAAGCCACACTGATGATAAATGTATTGTACTGTACTTTAGAGTGCACATTTTAATGTACAGCAGTGACCTTGGTTGTGTAATATTGTCAGTCCTTAAGAGATAACCACTTGTGTCATGGATCTCACAGTCCCCAATACAATTGAAAAGAACTATTTTTTTCACATACCTTAAAATGCCGTTATTTACAAACTCAAAAAAAAATCCTTTTTCTTCTTCTGCTGACTCACTGACTGCAAAGCAGAACCTCAGACTTGGGAAATAAGCAGCACAGATTCCCTATTAGTTAGAGTCCACGGATATAAATATTTTCCATCTGAAGTGGTTTCACAATATAATTTTTATGACTGTGGCTCACAATTGCCTTATCTTCACCAGAGTTGAAGGCAACAAAGAGTCTTAAGAGACAGTTCCCTGGCAAGGCAAAGGCAAGGCAAGGTAACTGCTGCCAGGTCTGTGCTTTGACACTGTCAGGGTTCCATAAAGAGAGAAGGTTCTCCAGATTTCTTGTGGCACAGTGGTGATATTTCTTTACACACCCTGATTGTGTGTGGATCAGACTGTCTGGGTAATAGAAGTTGCAAGGAAAAGGGTACTGAAATGTCAGCCCTTTTGCAAGCAACAGAGAGATAGAGGAGCTCCTGCTTGTATGAGAAAGAGTAACTATCAAAAATCAGCATCTCACACTCAGAAATTATACCTTTCCTGTAATTAAACAGGAACAGCCCCTGACATAGCTTTGGATAAGGATTGAATAAGGACTCTGAAATGTATAAATGCATTAATACAGCTGAACAGGCAACTCTGAAAGTCGGGAAGGATTGTCGGCCTGAAGCATTTCAGGTGCGTGTGTGTGAGGGGCAGGGGCAGGCCAGGCCTTGTCCTTGCTGGGTCGGGGCCCTGCCCTGCACACCCCAGGCCTGTATCCCAGCCCCGCAGTGCCCACCAGTCCCTGGCACACCAGAGGCAATGCTCCACACCTGCCTCTGGAGCCCCAGTCTAGCCCCAGAGTGCTCAGATGATGTGAAGTCCCACGTGGGGGAAGGGCCCAGGAAAACCAAAGGCAAGGCAGTACTAAGGGTGATGCCATAGGTTTTCACTTTTGTATTTTTCAAATCCTGTACTGCTAGTGTAATTCTGAAGTTTCCTGTAGCTTAAGTGCTGTACTCTCAAGCTAAGATAAACATAACAAAGCCTCTCCAGCTCGCTCTCCAAGGACACCTAGACTGTCCTAGGCCCAAAAGTGTAAACCTTCATCTTGGAGAGGGGGGCAAGCTTGGGAAAATGACATCATTAACTAAAGTTTTAACTGGCGATTTTCTGCTGATATGCAAATGGACCAAACCTATAAAGGTGTGAAGAACTTGTGACCTGTCTTGGGATCCACTGAGGCAGGAGGCTCCCGACTTCCAGAGTGTACCTTTGAAGGCCTTTCAAATAAATACCTCCTTTATTTTCTTAATACTGTCTAGTCTCTGTTTTTAGATAGCTAGATTAGACATTGAGGGTACTTAAACCAAGGCATGAGGAAAGTGTGTCATGACCCTAGCTGTTCTTGGAATGTCTGTCAGCTGAACTGCTGGAACTAGGAGTGGTAGCTATACTTGTTCTTTTCTATGTCTTTCCTTCTTTGTTCTTTTAATTCCCTCTTATTTTTTTGAGTTTTGAGTAATTTAAAATTCAATAGACTTGAAGTTTGCTAAGTTGAATGGACAAGGTTAACACTTTGTGAGATGTTTTATGTTGATAGAATACTGTTCTAAAAATTTTGCCAAAGTTCTTTGTTTTTCTATAGTTGCCAGTGAAGTTTTGGGTTTTTTTTTTTTATTTTGGCCACTTGAGAATATTGTTGGTATTTCTTCCATGCATCTAACTCAGAGTACATAAAAAAGTGTAAGCCGTTTTAAGAGGCTCATCGAGCACGTAATGTTTAACATACTCAATCTGTTGAGGTGTGTGGACAACCAGCATGCCATGACCATTTAGTTACACTGATAGGATAACAACGTGTGAAACTGCCAGACATTCCTGATATCAAAGGGAAGTTCATTTTAACGCAGCTAGCTAGCCTTATGTCAACATTAACAGGGTGACAGAGTGAGAAACTGACAGATGTAGAAAACAAAAAGGGCCATGGGTTCCTTAGAGAATCTCTGAGTAAACAGTACTTGCCAAGTCATTACCAAGCCAGTGTGTACATGGGGAAGCTTATTTTTGTGTATACATTATGTATTTGGGAGGATATAAGGGTGATAAAGGGAAAGAACTTGAGAGAGGAACAAGGATATAACATGAAGCATAAAATATAATCAGGATTAAGTGAGCCCTGTGTCTGTTCACCACAATTTAGACCATGACAACAAACCCACTGTTTCTGCCATGTTTGTGTCTGGGTAGCTTCCACAGGAGGGACTGTTTACGTTTTTCCTCGATGTTGATGAAGGAATACTAGAAATACCCTTCTTAATATCACCAAGTGAATACCTGGAGGGTGTCACCTAACAATATCATTCCTTCCTAACTCCTTAGTATAGTCAAGTGTTTGTTTCAGGCATGGGAAATTCTGTCCAGTACAGCTGAGAAAAATACTTTGTAGATAATAAAAGAAAATGTCTGTATGCAAACCCAGCATACTTCCATGTGAACCCCAATCATCATATCAAAATAAAGCCTGAAATTACTCAAGTAAAGTCATGATGAAGTCATGCTCACTAACAAAGACAAATGATAAACACTATCATTACTATCAAGGTCATAATGTAAAATAATGAAGTAAATGAAAAGCGAGAAAATTTCAAAAAAGTTTTAATGCCTAATCATCCTTTAGTCAGACTTTTATTTCATAATCTTCTGTAAATATTGTAAAAAATAATTTAAAGCTATAAATTAAAACATTCCTATTTTAGTTTGTGACAATTTTCAAAATATTTTCCCTTGACTGTTTTCTTCTCTCGAATTAAATCTCAATCAGATTAAATCTCAGTCTTCTCTCAACTAGATCTCAATCACTGATCTTGAAGCCTAGCATTCCTTTCTGCTATTGTCAAACAAACATTTTGATCCAGTCAATCATATCCCTTCTAGCTTCTTCAATATAAGGTTTATCTTCAGGTTTCATATCTTCTGGCTGCAGTTGTGCAAACCCATGAACTTGCCCAGGATAAACTTTAATTTTATATGGAACTTTACAATACTGTTTCAGCTTGTCCTCCAGTAAGAAGACCTGGAAAAAGAAGCATTTTTTCCATTACATTATGTGGCTTTTTTAAGTTTGCCAAGTTTTCTGTTTCTCATAGAGAAAATGCCTCCTTGGGTGTAAGACTGGAACTTTTTGTTTGTATGAATGTGTCTAAGAACCTCAACAGTTGCAGGAAAGATGGTTTGGTAAATTTCATCGCCATAAAGGAATGTGTATTTCTGTTCCTAGGCTTGTAACCTACACTTTAAGCTCTGGTCTTGAGAGAACATATCCCATAAAGCTTAGTGACCATCAGTCCAAAATACTTTGATAGGCTTACTAACAGAGTTTAAGAAAACACGGAGGGCTTTTTTTTAGTTTACTGAACAACAAAAAAACATTGCTCCTGCAGAAGGTTTTGGTGATTAGTACACACACATTTACACGCAAAGGACTTATCATGGGTTTAATCACCATATACATTTTCCGTCACAGTGTGTGCTTATTTACCTTAAAATGTCAGAAAATTGAAGAATGAACACTTGTTTTGCCCCACAAGCTTAGTGCTATCCATTGTGCAGATTAGAGAGAGTACTGTATTTCATTGTTTTTTGTTGGTTTGTTTGTTTTTTGGTTGGGGTTTGCTTTTTTTTTTGATATGGAGCCCTTTTCTTCCAGTACAGAAAACTATGTATTGGAGGGGTTTATTTTAATGCAGGAATTTTTACTCATACAATCTGCACAGAAGGAAAGCTTCAGGAGAAAAATGTATGGTTTCAATGTGTAACACATGACAGAAGAGATGCATTTGCCAAAACTGTATCCCTGGGAAAAAGACACATTCACCACAAAATGAGGACAGGGAGTGAAGGATTTGTTTTCCTGAGTGACGGAGATGCATACGAGGTATAGATTAACATGCTGACTCATGCACTTAGAAGCAAATATTGAATGCCTTTGGCATTACCAGAGAACACTGCATTACCAGAGAACACTGCCAGTTCTCCAGTCAGACCCTACCCTAAAAGACAAGCTGTGCTAGAAGTGATAAGTTATCCTTGTCACTGAAGAAAAGGAATTTATGCACAGAAGAGGGCACCAGTTTCCTACCCATACAACTTACCCAGATTCTCACATATGCTTACAGTAGGGGTTATATCAGAACAGAGATGGCAGCCAGGCACCAAAATATTTGAGTCTACAAATTGTTATTGTCTCAGCTAAAATTCATGCCCAGTCTTCTGACACAGTTCATTTTGTCTTCTTGTAGCAAAAGCAATTTGTCATTGGTCCCCATCATCAGAAAGTTCAGCTAATAAACTGAAACTGCTTTTTTTTCCCTTCAGTGTCCAAATTCAGTGGTTTCACTACCTGATTTCTCACCCATAGCAATAGCATACAAGTTTTTGAGAAGCTTGGCTCATACCAAGTTGGATAATCCTGTCCAGTTTCACACTCTGCTTATCTAGCTGCTCAGGGACAGATAACTGTTCTTTACTGTATTTCTCACCTCAAAGAAGAAGATTTGAATAACCTAAACATGATAGGGATGAAGCTGAAATATAGACAGAACCATCCAATCTGTCTAATTTTTTGTATCTGAAAACGGTTTCTAACAAGGATTTCTGTGTAGAATAAATGAACTACAGGAAAAGAGGACTCTTTCCAGAACATCAGCTTACCTGATCCAAAGAAATAGTGTGGTCTTTCTCACCAAAAACGAAAAATGTGGGATTTAGTAAACTGTATCTTTCTTCAGAGTCTCTAACGATTCCTATAATGTTTTGAGAAACAGTCTATTAGTGAGGTTAACATTCCTGCAAGATAAATGGCAAATTAAAATACAAAATTACTATTTAAATTTACTCATTAGGTACATTACTTAGATCAGGACAGATGCTATTTGGATGGAGAAAAAGCATTTGGGACAGCATATTTCCCTGCTCTCCAGGTGCTAAAACAAGGAATTAATTTTTTTCTTGTTTACAGTATTAAAATTTTTATACCAAAATAGCCTATTGCTGAAATAACCATAATTAAAATCTGCAACTCACCTTCGAGTTGAGTGTTTACAGAAATTGTTACAATTAGCAATAAGTAGAATTGCGAACTAGGTACAGTCATGTGAACCCAAGTAAGTTTCCAGGTGTTCTACACTACCATAGAGGGACACCCCAGCGGTTAATTGAGGATTTTTCAGCATCAAGTGATGTACTGCCATTCCACCCCAGGAAAACCCAACGATACCAATCTTCTTTGCACCGCATTGTTCCTTTAGATACTTCAAGACAACATCAGCTTCCCTAAGACATATAAACAAAAGTAAACTAAGAAATCTATTGCAGAACCAATACTTGACAATTTAAGAAGTAAATTACAAGACATACATGACATTTTTTCTGTGTCTGCACCTCCAATTATTTAAAACAGAGATTACTTTGAAAAGTACATTTTAGGCTAGAGCAGTGGCTTCTATTATTAAATGAGAGTTAACATCTCTGGTCCTAGTTTAGGGAAATAAAGGTGTAGGCACTTAAATACTTACCTGAATTGTCACCTGCTCCTTTGTTTTCAAAATTAGTAAATTTTTATTTGAATCACATTGTCTAGGACAGGACAACTAAAGACAAGACATATCTGCAAGTAGAACAACACCTTGCATTACGGACTGTAGGAATAGATAAGCTTCACTGTACTATCTCTACAGAGTTCACCTATTTAGATAAAGATTTTTCCTATGTTATTCCTGTTGCACAAGTTAATACTAAAATATCCTACCAGGGCCACATGCAAGAATATTATGCTAAAGCAGCAATTACTCAAAATTACATTGTCAGTAACTACAATGTTAAAAAAATAACTTTTGCATGAGGCGTAATGAAAAAACATTTGAAAAAGTATTTTCATTGTGGGTGAGAAAAAATAAATATTTTTTTAAATGCTTACTTCTTAGGTCTCAATAATTTTATCTTCTTCATTACCTACAGAGTTTTAAATTGAGTTTAAATGCAGACTGCATGAACTCTTCACTATATTTTCAAACATTAGGTAGAGTTTTATGGTCATTTAGGTTTGGTAAGGCTGACAAAAAAACCCAGTATGAGAGTGACATGAAGAGGACATTGTGTCCTAGGCCTGTGGCCATCCTGTCTCAGGTTTGGTTTGTTTGAAAGGGTACTAAGAAAGTCATGGGTATGTTGGATTCCATGTTCTCTGAAAGAGCAATGGATCTGAACTGGAATGTTGACCTAAGTGCACCCTAAGAAGACAGCAAAAGCCTGTCCTGAGATCTTAATTTTTTAAGACAGTGTCCCCATATCTGTTCCTCTTTGGAGTAGGATTTTTTTATAATTGTTAGTCATTTGTCTTTTCAAAAAAATTGGTTACAGCTTCTGAAATTATATGGTCAAAAACTTTGCTGAGAGACATTGAACATAGACTGTAGCTGCTGGAATGTCTGGACAAGGTCAGAAGAATACTTGTGGCTTGCAGAATGGTAGCTGAGTAATAAGGTGTCACTGCCTCACTATCATCTTCTGAAGTTTTGAGCTGTGGTAAGAGATGATGAAGAAACAGTAATGCCTCCCATAATTCACAGAAGCCTTGTTACAGGCACTGTTAGGCTGTACAGATAATGATCCCTCTGTTTCACATTGAAAAAAATAGTACAGTTGATCAGATGTATCTTAGGTTTTGGTCAGTCTAGCAAATATTAATGTAGTGCTGGTCAGGAGAATCTCATCAGTTCTTATCATAATCTGCAAGGCAGAAGGCAAGATGGGCACGTGACAACTGGCAGATAACATCTGCAGTTGCAGAAGACTTTTCCTCCTTATCTTGAGGAACTGGGGGCAGAATCAGTACTTGTAGGTGAGAGTGCTGGGTATTTTATTACCTGTGAAACACTATGAGCCTATGTGGCCAGTTTAGCATAGAAAAGGGCCCAGGAAAACAAGATGGGCCCACTGACAATAATCAGTGATGGGTGGAGCAGATGATCCTTTTCAAATTCCAGCCAAGACAGTGCCCAGAACCACAGAAGAATCACCCAGAATAAGAAATTATGGTTGTGCAGCCAGTTTGTCCTGCTGTGATGTGCCACTTCTAACATTTCATATAAATTCCCATTGTTTCCTGGAAGGTTTTTAAAGTTCAAGTACAAACATATATCTTACTTGTCTACTTTCATAGGATCATGATTTTTCAGCCAGTCACGAAAGTCAACCCAGTGATCAATAGATGTCCAGGGTTTTGTCCCCTTGAAGAAGTCTGGGCAGATGGTTCTGTGTGAGATATGGAATTCAGTCAATTTTCATTGAATCTGTGGATGCCTAAATGTCTTCTAATATCTTATAGTCCAGAGTGCACATCTATATGATTACTGTCTGAATCATGTTTTACTCATCCTATTCTGGTAATCAGCAGAGCTAAAAGTATATGTCTTTGTATGGAAAAAAAAGAAAAAAACCAAAACAAAGACACAAATAAATGCTCATTGTTTCCTTAGACACACTTAATACAAAAGTATAGGGATTAAACAAACCTCCTGGTTCTATATAAACATACATACTTCTTTGCTATTACAAGCTAAAGCAAATGTTCAGAAGGTTTGGTTCTGAAAAGCTTATACAACTTAAAGTAGATACCACTGTTTCTCTTTGGACCACCCAGCTGCTTCATAAGCACAAACATAGGCACTTCAAGAGTCCTTGAGCCTTTGTGCTCGGGTAGCCATTTTTCCTGGATTGGTTTTAGTAGCTTTGGTGGCCCCATGGAAATGTTTTTCCATTTTCTTTTTAATTTGTTCAGACCAAAATGGCATGGTTGCCTTCTGTATATTGAAAACATCATATGGCGTGGCATATGATCTATCAGTGCATTTAAGGGGAAGATAGGAAAGAAAGTTGCTTACATATATCCATGACCTGCCATCAAATCGACTATGTATCTAATATCTGGGAACTTCCATCCAAATACATCATGAACCACGATCACAGCTTTGTCCGTGAAAAAAGATGGTCTACAAACATATGCTTTAAGGTACTCAATTTCTATTTCATGTCCAAGGCACCCATAGTGAGACCTTTCTCCAGTATTATATAGAAAAGGATCAGCCATTTGAAAACCTAAAGAAAAGAAGACAGCAAGAACATAAAAATTGTTTGTTAACAAAAATTATTTAGGGCAAAAAAGGAAATATGGTCTTCAGAAAGTAGTACAATAACTACTGTAAATAACATTGACATCCTTGTATGAAAGGAGAAAGTAGAAAACAGCAAAAGCAATGTTCCAGTGCAGAATGCCTCTTTGTTTATTATGTTATTAAGCTGAGAATAAAGATAAAAACCAAAACCAAAGATATGAAATTACAAACAAGCTGCACATGTAGGTCTTGACACTCATGTCACATTTGTTTTATTGCCATGTGGCTCTGTCAGCACTGGTGTGAAGCACTAAGGCTTCAGATGTCATTCTCTCCTGAGGCACGGGGCCATCATGTGTGTCTTCATGGGGAATCCTGTGCTGGTTTCTCTGTATTATTTGCAAGGACCACAGCACTCAACTGCAGCATGAAAATGTAGTGTTTAGTGTTTCTCTTGGTGCTGGTGCCTGATAGTGAATCTGTGCTTTCTGTATCAGCATCACAGCTCTTCTGGGACCAGATGTTCTGGGAGCAGTTAGAGAAGAACTGCAGTATAGATTTGTAAACTAAATTCTAATGCCATGTGCCCCTATGCCCTTGAAAGGGACTGCAAGAAAACAACCATATGTGCAAGCCTCCTTCAGGATATTTGAGAGTATCTGGTTTTGTCCTTTCTCCAAAAGTAGCAATTAGAGACAATGAGCCAGTAGATGTGCTAGACAGATTAAAGTCAAAAGTTGTGCTGACTCTCTGTGTCAGGAGCTTGGAATGGACTCCGTGCAAAAAGTAGATTGTGATCCTGTAATTAAAAGTGGTTTTACAATGCATCTATACAAGGAATCCAATTAAGTCTGCAGCGGCAGTGATAATAGTAGCATTTCCTAGTCATGTACAGACTTTGAAATTGTCCTTGGGGGCGCAGTACACAGGCATAGACATGGTGACCATCTCTGCTTCATCATTTCTACATCAAGCTATTATTTTAGTTTGCGTTGTAACATGTACTTCATAAAACCATCTAATCCTCGTGGAAGAGCAGCAAATTCCTGTAAAAATACATGCCTTCCTCAGCTCTCCATTAACTAGAGCAGCAGAGGGCTATATTTCATGGAGTAAAGGGAAATTTTGCCTTGGCAATGCGGACACATTCAGAATCATGGTATGGGACAGACTGAAGAACAGAGTTGATGCCACAGAGACTCACCATTTGCTTATGCTCTACACAACACTTCCCAGTTTGCATGATTCACTCTGGCTCAACAAAAGAATCAAATTTTATATGCATTTAGACTTCTTTATACCCAAGATAATCCAAATTTTATATGCATTTAGACTTTATACCCAAGATAATGGACCTTCCAAATCCATAGTGTAGAGACACCGTTCTTCTCCGTCCTCTCCCAACCCTGGGGCTGCTGTCACCAAATCTGGCAAGGCCAGCATTGAGTTTGAGCAAATACACTTGATTACAACCATAATCCCTGTGTGATAGTGGCATAGACATACAGGAACAGGACAGACATGGCTTTACTGCTTTAATTAAGCTCATTCAGATAAAGCCATGAGATGGATGATCTCTCATCATCAGTAATCCCCTGTGCTGATAACTGAGAATTGATTACATGTGTTAATTGTTATCCCACCTTTCTCAACATCTGAATGTCAGGCTTGGTGCTAGGAAGCATGAAGTATCCTGATCTTCAAAATTAAAACCTCCATGTTTTGGCATTGCATGAAACTGGAAGTCATGACATTCGTGGGAGATTATTTCCTACTCTAAGACCTCCATAAAGCTGGAAATGCCTGAAAATGCTTGAGAGAAGTCTGTTCATACAAAAGTGCTTCCTACCTCTCTTCTTGGAACCTACGATGAATGAGCCTGCTGAAGTACAGGAGGCTGCCTGGAGAAACCACAGGCATTCCCAAAGACAGCTTACACTGCTGCCTTCTGAGATGGCAGCCACAGTCTTACACCACTGCAGTCTTTCATTTGGAAGGGCACAACCTATGCTGTCCCCTTCAAGGAAGAGGTGTTTAGGAGGCATTAAGCTATGCAAATAGTTGTGAACCAGCCTACTCCCTATACATCAGTTGCTTCCCAGAAACCAATTCTTTGGCCTGTGCTCACTGAGGCCAGGCCAACTGGCTCCTTTCCAGGCACCAGGCAGTGGAGAACGTTAGTAAATAGTCAGCCACACCTGAACAGCTTAGAAGTTTGATGGGATCCTGTTCAGTCAGAGCCTTTATTTGCTCCTGCCTGCTTTGTCCCACGCAATGTGGTGTGGCAAAGCAACACGCCAGGATATTTCCAGTCTCACCTCATTCCCTCTTCCCACCAATTTCAGCCATTACACTTTTCCTTTTCCTGCTTTCCCCACAGCACTCTTCCAAGCAGTCAGCATCTTGCCTTTTTTGCCCGCTCCTCATCACTGAGCTCCCACACAGAGGAGATTCAGGGCCTGCTGGGAACAGGGGGAAAAGTGACTGCTGCTAATGAGGAAAACTAAAGATATTGATGAATCTTGTGTCGTCCTACTGCTCCTTAAGAGAAAGCCTTCTCAGAGCTTCTTCTCTCCAGTGGTCCTGCTCTGCCTTAAGTGTTTTGATATCATTCAGCTTTCATGCAACTAACCTAAAACCTGAGGACAGTTATTTACACAATGCAAAGGTGGGCTCCACCAAAGGTGGTGGGACAGACCTGAACTACTGCATTTCTACGAGCAACAAATCACATAATTATATTCTGCCAAGTCTTAGTTTTCATCAGGAAAAACAAATCTCTACTTGGAAAGTGAGGTTAAAAATCTTTTTAAAAACAATCGGGTTAAACTGAGGCAAGGATCCTGCTAAGGACAATCTCCACTTCTCAGAAAGTGAGTATGAGCACGTGATCTCAAAGTGTTGTGCTATTTGGCAGGACCTTGGATTACTGATGCCAAGATGTGACATCTCTGCCCTTTTCCCGGTTCAAGCGATAACATTTTAAACTACAGCGGCATTTCAGTGCTAAGGGCTCAATGGACCAAACAAGGAAAAGAATGGAAATTCATTATCATAAGGGCAAAAAAAATAATTATGGTTCTTTAAAGTGAACTTGCTACTTGATGAACAAAAATAATCAGTGTCCTTAGAACAAGTGCCACAACTTGTAGCAAAGACTCAAAATGAAATTCAATATTTCCCAAAGCTGACAGCCTTTATCGTCGCCTTATCTGCCCCTTGCTACTTGTCTTTCTGCAATTTTTTTTACTGAAACCAAAATAATAGTCTCTCTTTAAAGGAGTAGTTTTTGCTGATTGTTTCATTTCTTTTCAAAGAGCTATATCTACTTGCTTAGCAATTTCAGATTTTCCCTTTCAGCACAGGTAAAAGTAGTCATCCTTTTCAGCTGTCAACTCAGTTTGTATGGACCAGTTTGCCATCACATACCTGGAGTGCAGGATCCTGTTTCCGCCCAGCTCACTTCTTCTCAATGAGACACCAGCTAAACTGTTTCAAACAGAAAAAGAAGAAAAGTTCTTGCTGACAGTTTTGCTCCTGGTGCTGCCCATCCAGTTTTCAGGTGCTCTTCAACTCTTCTGCAGATTTTGGGATTGGGAAGTAAGGAGGAGAGGCTTAGCTCGAGAGTCATCCCGAACGGAAGGGGTGGGGACAGATCATGCAGAGAGGCAGTTTGCAGCAGGCTCCACATCAGTTGTCTTTACTCCACCTTTTATTTATTTATTATTTAAGGAGTTTAGAAAGAAAGATGGATCCAAACACTGTACTACACTATGATGTATGTGATGCATCCATTTAACACACTGCAGAGGCTTTAGACACCAGTATTTATAACTGAGACATTTAGCATCACTGGTGTGTTTGCTGATGCATTTTCTTGAAGAATATTCATGTACTTTATTGACTATAATAAACGTTGTTAATGAAATTTGAAGTGAATTAAGATGAATCTGTCCTGGCAAACTTGCAGTTTAAAAAACTTACTAGTCTAAGTCTCCCTAGCACACACATTAAACATATTACAACCACACCCATAGGTATTCTCAACAAGTCGAAAAGTGTTCCAGGTTATTTGTGATCAGACTTGCATTCAACAACTGAGAAAGACTTGAGTCCGTGGTGGCTCACTGAAATTTTCCATTCCTATTTCCACAATGGTACTGTATGCAAGGAACATTAACTTAGCCCTCAGGCTGACATACACTCATTTTGTCTGTGTGTACACATGGTTCGAATGTGTATGCATTTTGTGGGGAGGGAGGGTGTGCAAATGAGAGAGACAAAAGAGCTCAAAGAAAATTACAATGTAATTTCAAGACAAAGATTAATAAAGAAATTTTTAATCTTCGTATGTATGACAAACAAGTTCCCCCATCACCCAGTAGATTCTCGGGAGTACTCTGTGTGGTAGGGACCACAATATGAGGACTATTTTAAATAGGTGATGCATGGATCCAGTTCACCGAACTTCAGACATTTACAATGATGATGTCTACATATCAGCAAGGTGTCTACACTCCCACAGTGTCATCAATATTTAGAATATGATTCACACTCCATGGGTGTCTTTTATTGAGTGAAAATAGGTATCCCCCTAGATGACCCAACTAGTGCAATAAGAGTGCTGTGCTGAGTACATAATAACTCAGGCACAATGAGTCCTACCTCTCTGCGCTGTGGGAGCTGCACACAACACAAAATTAAGGTTTGTCATGACCAGAAAGAGGGTGTTTGTCCTGTCATACCTGTCAGGAGATTTGCACATCAGGATTATACAAGAAACCATTAAAAAGATTGCTTGCGTTGCAAGGGATGGAGTGGGGAGGCTTGACTGAAAAGATCCGGTTTGTACTTTGATATTAATGGCATCTTGCTTGACCTTGTGTAACCCCACCCAGATGGGTATCTTGTACTCAAATCCACAAGACTGAAGCATTGTCTTCCTACCTTGCCCCCACCAAACTTGGATTCGTCCAAGCTGCAGTTGCCTGGAACACACTAGGCCAGCAGAAGTGTATATCTGATCCCACATGCATCTCACAACTGTAAACCCTACCTTGGTGCCCAGCCTCAGGGGTGGTTAGGGTGAAAGGAGAGCAAAGGACTCCCTCTGCTCTAATGCCAGCCTTTGCCTGCACACTGTATTTATGGTTGGCCTGCAAACCCTCTATCATTCAGATGCCCTGTACTTGATGAGACTGTCTTTTTCCCTGTAAGATACAATCACCTCTGTAATGGACTCAGGATTATGGAGATCATTGCACCCATAAACTTCTTACAGTCTCAAGGAACTTGTGACTGAACATAATTTTTTATGCCTGCTGTGAACATCTGTTTTTAGGGTTAAAAATAAAAGGGAAGAAGACAAGTAAGAGTTGGAATGAGCACAACAGATTTACTTGTTCCAACACAGAGTGGTGGAATTTCTCCTTCACCTGAGACATACAGCTTGTTTTTGTTTGGCTTGATTTCTTTTCTCCTGAAGGCTTGCACCAATACTTCTCCAACTGTTCTTCCTGGTTTTATAGAAATGGGCATAGAATAAAGCCCAAAAGTTAATCATCACAGCTGTTGGCTGCAATTTTAACTGTATGTCAATAAGAGAAACAAGATCCCGGGACATGCTGCCCTGAGACAAAATAGAAAGGTGTTCTCTCCCAGATGACTACTGATATCTAAAAACCCAGAAATGCAGGTACTCTGGTGGCATCTAATGCAGAAGTGGAACACTCAGATGGAGAAACCACTGAGCAAGCTTAGACATGCCCGATTTACAGTCACCTCATACAGTATTTGGAGTGCTCCTGGTAACAACAGACTTGTCAGAAAGTTGAAATCATTAGAATGTTATATTTATGTTGTGAAAAAACCTGTTCAAAGTATCTCTGTTGAGTGATAGGATTGCAGCCTAGAAGCTGCTGACAAGGGAAGAGGGTCAGCACGGCTCCCGTCTCCCCTTACCAAGCCTCATTAATGAGTTACCACCGCCGAGGTACCTTGTGAGGAACTGGCAAGGAGGCTCTCGGGAAGGACAGCAGAGAGAAGCAGAGGCATGGTGGGATGGGGTCAAAATGCAGCTCTGTGGAGCCAGCTGTAATGCCACTGGGGACTCTGTACCCAACATCTGCCTTCACAGCAAGAGGAATCCTTTGGAATTTGAGTCTCTTCAAGAGGGGAGCATAGCTGTTCCCTCTAACAGAGCTTTACTGAAAAGACAGCCTTACTAGTGAACTTGTAATCTGGAGCTTGGTTTGGTGGTTTTTTTTTCTGTATGTTATCCCAATTCCTTTCCCTCCATCCAGTAAAATGCTGCATACCTAAAGTTATCTACTGAGTCATCACTTGGGAGGGCAGCAATATGTTTTAACAAATGTGATTTAATACTTCAGGTTTCTGTCTTGGGTGTCCAGGCAGTGTCTGAATAAAGACCCTTGGAAATCAGATCAGTTCTTATCACAAATCAAGGCTTGGCAGGAGGCTTACATGTACAGATACTTTATTTAACATCAGTGAAAACTAGACTTACACCTAGAATTTTGTTCTTTACAATTTACCTAGCATGGTAATCTGGAGTTGGCGGCTGTCTTAGCCTGGAACATTACAAAAACTCTCCAAGGAACCCTCTGATTTGGTTAGTAGTGAGCCAAATCCCTCACTCTTTCCCATGCTTTCCCATGCGTCTAAGAAGAAAGGCTCCGAAGTCTGTCCTCTATGGGAGTGAGTGACCTTATCTGCTTCATCTGGTGCATTGTTGGCAGACATGACCATGTTCCCTGGGCTGATCAGAGCACCCGCCGGGCACCAGGACCAGAGTGATTGCTGCTTCTTCACTATAAATCTTCACATCTCTCACCATTCTTCCACTCCCTTGTGATTTTATTTGCTGCTGAAAAATAATAGACTCAATCTGTCATCATCTCTCCCTTTGGCCATCTCCCCATTGCATCCACCCTCTCTTCCTCCTGATCCACTCTCTTCCATTTATGTAAGTTATTTGAAGCCACTGGTTTCAACTGGTTTCTGGTTATCCCTTTTAGTGTCCTGGGATTTTTCTGGAGTAGGCTAGGGTCAGGTCTCAGAGCATACAAGTACTTATCTACCTAAAATCAAAAGTATTACTTTGACCACAGGGGTAGAGGGATGATCTGCAAATTATAGTTTTCCATAGGTGTGTTGCTAGTTTGCTTGTTGGCAATGTACAAGTGGTTGACCTAACAGGTTCTGGGTTTCTCATGCCTGCCTTGGATTAATTTTTACTTAAAAATAAATTGTGAATATTTACTCTCAAATTTCAGATTTTTCCTGAAAGAGTTTGTGGGATTTCAGAGGGTGTGCTTTGTGAACTTTATAGAAAAAGGGTGGAGTATAACTTTAATTATGCCACGCAATAACAGGAAAACTATTCTAATGTTGTGGGTGACATGCAAAGAGGGGGATTAAAATTCCTTGCCGCTGTCCAGGTGTTTCTAGGTTATTCAGTAGCTCTTCATTTTAGTAAGAAACACTTTTAATGGAATTTCAGTACAAGGCAAATGATTCCAAATAATAATGAGTATTACTAGCAGTATATAGGGAAAATTTTACATTCTGGACAAATGGCTCAAGAACAGATCAAAGGCGGCATCAGTTGTTCACTGAACACTTCAAATGCAGATATGAGCAAGAATTAAGAGTACATGGATAATTGCATGGACTAAGGGCTGATTTCCTTCTCTAAAAAATGAAACATCTATTTTGTGCATGATTTAAGATTATGTCTATTGTCTTTTTCTTACCAAATATTTTGTCTTCTTCTCTAAAACTACAAAAATTAAAAATCCAGTAATTACTAAAAAACACTTTTTTTCCCACTTATTCACCACTCAGAGTACTACTTTCAATGATGAATTTATTCCATATGTTTAGTCATTGAAACCGAATTTTGTATGCAGAATTTTCCCCATAAAATGTTGAATTAAAAAGACATATATTGGGTCAGATTTATTTCAGGGCATAGGTCCTTTTACCTTTTTTTTTTTCTGTTTCTTTATTTGATATGTGTTGTCTTGTACAAAACTCATCTAATGCTCATTTCATATTTTAGAAACTTTCTGAGATTAATCAGCTGGAAGGGAGTGATTTTGTTTCCTTGTAATTGAGGCCATATTTGCACTGAGATGTAAATAGTATTTCAGTCTTCAATACAAATAAGCTGTCCTGGAGAAAGAGCTGCACCTTGTGCCCACAGAATTCATCTTACTTTTTGGAAGAGGTAACTTTTGCATGCAGAAATTTAGCTTCTCCCCTGCAAACTCCCAGCATGCAGTTGAACAGTTTCATTTGGCTGAGATTTTCCAAGACATCCTTTTTAAAGATAAGAGGACCCCAAAATTTCCACATACATATGGTCCCCCACAGGTTATACATCTTCCAGATGAACCTTTTTTTTTCTTAACTGGAGAAAGGGAAATTGTTTGCTACTATCACTGATTATTGAACAAATCTGGCAAAAGCTACTATACTAATCAGTGTTTTAAATTCCAAAACTTAAAAGAGAGTGCCAGGAAAAAAACTTTTACCCATGTTTGCTCAACTTTAAAAGTCCTGTTTTGCAAATATATCTATGCATTAGTAATCTTGGAATGTATCCAGACAGCTTTGGACTGTATCCCACAAAGTAATACAGACGCCCAAGTGCAACATCAAAGCAATGAGTTTAAGGAAAGTATATGTAAGAGCTTCTAATTATATAACAAGATAATTACCATACATAATTCAGAGCAATCAAGGGGCTTTATTAAATATGTTTGCAGAAAGCACCTGTCTCACCCTTTTTCTCAAATGAGATAATGAACTTTGCCCTAGCAGAAAAAAAAAAAACATTTTGGTGTTATCCTGCAAATGGTTGAGACTGTGCTGGAACTACTCTAAGTCTGTGGCAGTTGAACTAAATCAGTTTCTAAGACTCCCTGAGTGGGTGTAAACACTTAATGGAGCATCTCAGAAGACAAAAGGGGTCCAGGCAGGAAGGGGGCCAGCTCCCCACATGAATCCTGCCCTGCACTGCCCAGTGCTGATAGAGGAAGGCACACAGGCAATGTGCATCCCAGGTGGAAGGGAACATTTGGGCCAACCAGAGTGCAGTCACTGCCCACCCTACCCAGTTCAGGCACATGTGGCATCAAACACCATGGTGTGGAAGAGGTTCTATTCCCCTGCCCATCCAGACAGTTTGAAGTTTTGCCAGCACTGTGTGTGCTGAAGCAATGTGCCAAGAGTGAACTCCCAGGCTTGCTCTTCCACAGCTTTGTTGTTAACTAGTGAGTTTCAAACTGGATGCTTCAGCAAGTAGAAAGCAGGAGCTTAACCAAGTAACTTCAAGGCCTGATCAGATTTGCTCTAAATGGCTGATATTAGCACTTCAAAATTCACAATTTCCACCATGCTGCTTCCTTCTGGTCTGAAATGGATCTCAGTTTCCTGATAGACCCACAATGAGATCTCAGACAGTTCAGATGTTATAGGCCATGAGACAAAAATTTAGGCCCACCTTATTCAATCTTTCACAAGGTTCATCTTTAATGTGCTTTGATTTCCTCTTTGATCCCTGGAAGCTGCAGATGATAGCTTGTATTTACTTGACACAGCAGGTACCATAAGGCAGATCCCTTCCAAAAACCTGTCTTGAGCTGCAGCTTCAACCTCAGGACAAGCTCGGGTATTCATTACAGGCTGTTCTCCTGGTTCAGGGGGAAAAACCAATCCAAACCTGAAGCCTCAAGCTGAAATCAAATTCCCAGTCACCTGCCTCTTCAAAGAGAACAACAGGCTGCACACTACTTATTAACTTCCCCAGAGCTCCTGGCTTGTTTGTAGGTTTACCTGAGATGAGAGATGAGATCCATTTTTTGGAGTGAAATCACCACTTTCTTCTACCAGGCTAGACCCTAGGGAGTTTCTTTTCCCTATGTGCAAACTTTTTCATAAGTCCAAAAAATAAACAAGTTCTCCAGGGTGTGGATCACCTGCTGCCTTTTTGTCCGGATAGAGAGGTGTCTTGGTTTGAAAAGACAGGTGTCTGCTAAGGAAGGCAGAAACCTCCCTTGGAATAGAAGATGCAACCCCCCTTCCCTCCAAATTATTATAATTTTGAAATTAAGGGGGCTTTCAGGCAGAGATATGGGAAATAGGAATAACAGTTCTTT
Organism: Erpornis zantholeuca; assembly: GCA_013400515.1. NCBI lineage: Eukaryota > Metazoa > Chordata > Aves > Passeriformes > Timaliidae > Erpornis > Erpornis zantholeuca. The sequence goes on along the minus strand of VZTN01015681.1, from coordinate 36,156 downwards.
ACTAATATTTATATATACACATATATATACATATATATAACAAGGCAGGAGAAAATACTGGTTTAAACTGACAGATGTCAGATACAACCTGACCCCCTGTTAGTCAGGGGAGCAGTGGCAGTCTGATAAGGAGGTGGCTGCAGTCCTCCTGAAGTGATGGATGTAGTTCTGTTGAAGAGGTGATCCTGGAGAAAGGTCTGGTCTTCCTCAGAAGGTCCAGTGGTAGCTATGTAGCTCTTGTCCTCTGGAAAATCCAGGGTGAAAGGCCTGCTTATGATTTTCAAAATCTCAGTTTATATCCAGGATTGAGTGCCTGGGTCCTCCTTCTGGGTGGAGCTTCTCACAAAGGCACTGATGGGCCATTAACAGGAGATAGTCCAGGGTCGAGCTACCTGTGAGTCATGGGCAAGGCACTGATGGGTCATTAACAGAAAATAGTCTTGCAGGGGAGGGGGGAAGGCAGGAGCACTGCCCCACCTTGTTCATGAAGATGGTGATAGAATACATGCTTTTGGTCACATCCTGCTTTTCAACCCAGGACAGGAGGTAAGGAAAAAAAAGGGAAATTAGTCATCTTCTCTGCAGAAGGAATTCATAGTGTGTCTCTACCATCACATAATCTTTCTCATGAGTAATAGACTGACATTAATTGGAAGCATTTGTCTGAATGTCCATACAAAAGGTAAAACTCAGATATAAAGCAGGCAGGAGTAATGTTGTGAGAGGAAGTCTTGGACAGGCTGGTTCTGAAAGAAGGACCCAGGATTGTCCTTATCTAAGACATATGCCTTCAGTGCAGGCCTGAAGATTTAACATAAATATGCCAGGTCAGAGATCCATGCTCAAGCTACTGCTCCACCACACTCATTTGTGCAGAAATTGCCATACCCACATGGCCACTTCTTAACCTCTGTCTTCTCTGGAAGACTCTGCCTTGGTACAGCCACTTCTGCTTTTATGTGAGCCAGAACCAGAAACCTGATTCCTCTCGTTTCAGTCAGATACCAGTGTACTATTAGCTATTCCTACACTCCCTCTCTGGTTTTAAGCAGAAATTGCTGCCTGCTGCAGATCTCTTCCCCTGAAATTTCTTTGAAATTTCAAAAACTGAATTTTGATCACATGGATTTTTCTGATGATACATATTTATCCTAAAGTAATCACATCTAGGTCATTTCAATTCCTCAAGAGTTAAACCCCATGATTTAGCTGAGCACAACCATTGCCATATGTCACTCAACAATTGTGATAAGTTCTTTCCTGTGAGAAAAGACATAAACGTCAATATTTTCAAACTTAAACCTCTGAGACCTAAGTGAATTTCCAAGGACAATTACCAATGTGAATTGAGAGCAAACAGTAAACATGGCCTGACTCAGAACAGTAATGAAACTACACACTCCTTGGTGAACTTGTGAATTATGTAAACAGAAAATCAGAAATTAAAAAACAGACTCCTTATTGGCGTGTTAATTAAGGCTCTTGTTATTTAAGGCAAGATGCTGTTATAATAAAGGTTTGTTTCCTGCTTTGATGGGATAAAAAAGTTTTGTGAAGTTTGGGAAACAAACGGCTTCCCTAAATGCAGTCTATATCTAGTTTGTTTCACCTGGGTACACTTCAAAGCAATTTTTGATGTATTTATGTTCATCTTTCAGGCAGCTGAACTATTGACAGTTATGCTGATTACTTCTGGAAACCTCCCAGAGAATCTGCAAACTTCTTTCAAAGTCATTAGGAATTCCTCTTATTCTTTAAGTATGGTATCTTTTCGAGGAACACTTATTTCAGTGATCTCCCAACAACAGATGAAAATCAACAACTATAACATTCTCATCACACTTGTAACTTTCTTTTCTCTAGAAAATGGCTCTCCATTAAATGGCTCTCTGTTTATCTTAAATGTAGATTTTACAAGGAATAAAATATATTTTTCCGATTTTTATTATGAAAATAGGCAATGTATGGAGTTTTCCAGTTTGTTATCACCAGATTTTAAAAAACACAAGCATGACTGGGTTGCTGAAGAAGAAGCCATGTTCAAGCCAAGCCTAGAAGAGCCAAGCCAGTACAGGTCCCAGTCCTACAACGCACAACACTTGCCCAAGGCCCCAGTCACCTTTTTCCTTGGGTTCCAGGAGGAGCTTTGTTTTCTTTGTGAGTACAGTACTGAATATATGTGGCAAATTTCTAAGAACAATGGATCCAGGTGAGTAAGAATTTATTACTTTCAGCTTTCAACTTTCATTAAAATATGGTCATATTAAATAAATTCAAATGAGTAGGCAAAGAATATTATTAAATATATGTGATTACACATAGTTTACTATATATGCTAATACTAAAGCATAGGACATTAATTAGTCTGCATGTTATAAATATGAGTTCTCAAAAACAGAAAGAGATCTTTAATGTCTTTCTTCTCATGTGTCTTCAAGAGACAATCTAAATTTAAATCTTTTCTTAGTTGTGATAGCTGCTCCGGAAATCCTTCTGCATCCAAAATCTACAAGCCAATATGAAGTTTGCTGCAGGTCTTAGAATATTTCAGATATAATCATTAAGGATGTGTTAACATACCTAAATTACAGTATTTAACATAAGTTTTCGCTTTCAACACAAAGTTTTGGACTGCAGTGAGAAAATTTGTAGTACAAAACCAAGCACAAGCTCATTTTGATGTACAGATTTCTAGTTCACCTACATTCACAGATCCTCATTGCTCAGACAAACTGGAGAGCTCTGGGTCACCTCTCTTGGCCTCTTGAACTTTCTCCTGTTACTGCAAGGTGCAGGCTTGGTGAGAACTCATCGATTCACACAGGCATGCTGCCCCGTAGGGCTGGGCTGATGTGCTGCTGCACTAGCTTCCATCCTTTATGTCCAGGCTCACAAGACAGGCTCCTTGCATGAGACCATTTGGTGTGTCAGTGCTGAAGCACTCCCGTACCCCTCCCTGCTCTCTCTCCCCCTCCTGGTGGAGAGCTAAAGCATATCTCTTTCCTCTTGGCTTCAGATCGCTCAATACTGCAGTCAGGACATTTTAGTAGTTAGAATTTTGCATAGAATTTCCCAGATTTAGACCAAAAATTCACTGAATGTCATTGGGGTGACAGTTACCCCTACCTGGGTCCTCATCAATAAGGCCAGGTTAGAAATTTCTGACATGTTCTTCCTCACATCCCCCTGAACAGAGGGACAAGGGACTGTCACCACTGGGACTTGGGGAGTGCAGCACTTCCTGAGTGCTTCCTGAGTGGAGGCAGAGATCATCAGCCACTGTCACGTCACCCCTGTACACCCAGGGGAAGCCCTAAGTCCCCACATCTTTCTCTCAAACCACCTCCAGCAGCAGCTGAGCACAGGCAATGACTGACCCAGCTCAAGGGACTCTAGCAGTCGTGGGATGTGATCTGAGGACTATTCCAGATCACTAATGAAGATACAGGAAGATATGGCAGCCTGAGACAAGACAGTAGACTGGCAGCCCCCTGTGACTCAGTCATTCAGCTGCCACCAGTGCTAGTAGCAAGGTGCAGGGCAGCTGTGCAGGATGCTGCTTCAGATGTTGAAGGCTTCAGACACCTGGAAATGCCCTGGGGCCCCTCAAGTAAAATTCTTCCTTTATCAGCTGGCAGCATTCAAGGCAATAAGTTTCCAAAATCAGCAGCTGCTTGTTTCTTGTCCCATCAAACTGGCAGGTGGCCCCAGCTGGGTGCAAGCCACCATGGTCCCTACCTGACTGGCCACTGAAGGCCCCAGAGATGCTCCATGTCCTCTGCCACCTTCTTCTCAGGGTCGCCAAAGCACTTCCTGGGCCTGGAGCAGAGGTGCCCTCTGGTGGCACCCTTGGAGCTCTGTCACTTCTCTGAATGGGCCCATGCTCCTCCTCCTGGTGTCCAGGTCTCTGTTGCCATGAGATTCTTTCAATGCACATTGCATAATCTTGCTGTAGGTTGAGATGAGGCTGACTGACCTGTAGTTCCCTGAATTCTCTTGTTTTGCCTTGAAGGTAGTTGTGACACTTCCCTTTTCCCTGTGTCCAAGGATCTCTCCCTATTACCATTTTTTTACTTCATAGAATCTTGGAATGGTTTGAATTGGAAGGAACTTCAAAGATCACCTAATTCCAAACATCCCCCCCCCCCCACCCCACCATGGGCTGGGACACCTTTCACTAGACCAGTTTGCTCAGAGCCCCATCCAGCCCAGCCTTGAACACTTCCAGGGATGGAGCATCCCAAATTTCTCTGGGCAAATTCTTCTTGTCTTTCTCTTAGCCCCACTCACACTCCTCCCATCTTGCCCTGCTCATCCTGGCCACACTACTCACCATGATTCTTTCCAGCATGTATGTCTCTAGCTCCCGGCTGTTCTTCCTGCATGGTAGGACTCTTGTCCACAGAAGAAACTGTATATGCCCAGCTTCGGTCTTCCTTCATTGGGAGTGAGTTTGAGGGAGAAAAAGAGTTGTCCATGAGCCTTTGCTCTCGTTGAAGCTACTGTGAAGTTGAGGCCTCACAGAGAACTCCCTGCCCTTTACCGTATAAAATTCTCCTCTGCCTTTCCATAGAAGAAGGAACTTGGCTCAACAGGACTATGAGTGTAAGGAAATCAGAGATAAATCACCCCCTCAAGAACATATAAATAATTTGAAGATCCCTGATTTCCTTCCTGTAGAAGATCAGTAAAAGAAGAAGAAAAAGGAGTGGAACAAAACTTGCAGATCCAGGGGAGAACAAAAGTGGAGAAGCCAATTTGTCACCCTGAATATATAAGACCTGACTGAAAAATTTGGTACAAGTTTTTGACAGCTGTTTCTGCTCTCAGGGCTAAGGTGATAATGAATTAGAAAAGACAGGCTCTCAGAAGACTTCTCCATCTTAAACAGTGATAAACTCAAAACTGACACAGACTTTTAAAGTAGGAATATTCCCAGATGTTCTCCATTGAAAAGTACAGATTCCAAACAAGGCTGTTCTCAGAAGCTGAATGATGCTGAATGCAGCCACTTAAATAGTCTTCAGACTCTCTGAGGACAAGGCCATCAGAATGAAATAACATGGACTGCCATTTCTCTTTGTGTTCTCTTTGTGAGATTACTCTTTCTTTAGCACCTCTAACCAGGCTGAGGCCTTGGCACAGGCTCATCTTACATGATTGCATTAAAAAATGAATATAAAAAATGTTTAATTGATACATGAAGGAGAGTGAAGAGAATATACCTTTTGAGTAATAAACATGTTTGACATTCCATGTCAGTCACCCAACTGAAAATCTACTTCACTACAATGCATTTTTCTTACACATCAAAAGCACTAAATGATTTCTTCATTGCATTCTTTGACCCTGCATTGAAGGCTGTACACACAGCAAATGCATTCTTGCCATAGGGAAAGGAGCAAAAGCTGGGGGTTATCCCCCATGATGCACATTCTCAGCAAGCAAGCTACAGTGAAGTGAAAGTTACTACAGAAATCACAAAACAGAGGTCATTGACTCTGATCAGCTTGCAATAACTCTGACCTTTAGACCATGGCTCACTTTCCCCAGGACACTCTTTTTCCTGTTGCTGTGAACAGTTCAGAAAAAGCAATGACAGAGTTATTACAAATCGAAGCCCTTCTGTACTTCTTTCCCAGTCAGTGCAGTCAGAAGCACAGGCAGTAACATAGGTGTCATTACAGAAAGTAACTATAGTGACTTACGTGGATCATTTTCCCTACCTGCTTTCCCTACATTTTCTTTTTTGGCAACACTCATGGTTTTAAAGGAAGTAGAACAGAACCTTGCCCTGAGGAGTTCAATTTAATTTGGTTGGCAGTTAAAACTTTTAATAACATCTGGAAGGTCAAGATAAAGGTTTCTGGCAAAATTAAGATTGTTTCTGCTAAATACTGAGGATAATCCCTAACTGCTGTAATCTGCAGGGGTATTTTAACAGAATTTTAAAGATGCAAGAACCAACATGTCCTCAGAAGCACTTACAAGCAGTCACTTGACGATGGTAATGTTTCACACTACAGCCTCTATTACCAAGGGGATCAAAGTTCGAGAAACAGGACAAAGAAATCATTCTAATCTAATGACACAAATACCTAACTATCTAAAAGGTTCACTGGGACATGATGAAAGTGTTTTAGGTAAAGAACTGTATACTTCAAATGATATTACATTTTTAGGAATGGGATATTCTGAAATACCAATACAGCCTTTCTGTTTGTTTGTTTGTTTGAATTTTTTGAATGCAGGAGTCCTCCACCAAGTAACCACAGCCACAGAGCTTTGAATCCCAAGTAGATTAATAACATCATTGGCTTCATTCTCAGCATGACAGTAGGATCCCAACCAAGCTGAGAGGGCATATGTTTTAAATAGAAAATATACTGCTATCCATATGTGAAAAGATCCCTGCTGTGTTTAGGAAATATAATTTGGTGAAGCACATTCTGCAGATCTTGAAAAGAACTATGTAGTTCTGCAAATACTTCTTTACTCCATGGAAACTGTGTTAATTATCCAAGTATTACTTAGGTTCTTGAAATCTGGACATATAAACAGCCTTGATTGTCTTTTCAGTCAGACTCACCAAACAGTAGTATCATTTAGACTAGGTTTTTCACCTCATCTGTCACTTAAAATGCTAGCAAGCATAATTTCTTTCTTGGTTGAAATATTCATAATCCATAGAACAAACTCCAATGCATAGCCAAGAATCTCTTCAGAAACAGCTTCTAAAAGAAGCAGTCTGGAGCCTATGACGTAGCTGCATCTGAATATGCTCAGCCATTATGTCCATCCCTTAGTTTATGTTTGGTGCAGTACTGCTAGACATTTTATAGCACAAAACGTGAACCACAAGTCACATATTCGTTCAGGAAGTTTGAGTCTTCCAATAGCTACCAATCATAGCCCAGGTTGAGTAAGAAGCAAGTACTAGCTGAAGGGAAACACATTCTTCAGTATTTCATATACTGGGGCGTCAGAGTCAGTATTTAGCAGCAGAGCAGCAGCCTGGGCCAATCTCCTAGTGCAGCAGCAGATGCCATTGCATTCGCAGTGCATCTCAGAGTATCTCTCTCCATCGTCGTTCCAGGAACTCATGGCCACCTGCTGGTTAGGGATGGTTCAGGAGATGTCAGGGCAGAGCAGCCACTCTCCAGGAAGCACGTGCTCTCAAGGCCCTGCAGCGCACAGGGAAGATCCAGGCTGGCAGTGGCTTTCACTGTGTGTTTTTGTAGTCCGCAGACCTCTGTGCTTTCTGATTGTGTCAGGCCAGTTTTCTGTAGGCCATACTTTGTGCTACACACCAAAGAGCCTGTTCTTCTCCTGCCATGGAAGCTCTGGGCCTCCCTAGGCGTGGTGCATCATTTAGGAACCAGATACATGTTCACTCCAAATACTGGTTGGTTTTTCAAGATAAGGGACATCCACTTGGTTTTATTTGAGATAAATCCATTATGTTTTCCACATTTCTGAAACTTCCTGTTCATAACTCACTGAGCCAATTTTGCAGCGAGAGTTGGGTGAACAGCTGAGAAAAAAAAAACTAGGACACCACTGAAAAAAATCCCAAGCAACTGGTTAAGAAAATAAATGCATTTTGAAATGTTCATCTATAGAAAAACTGAAAAGCAGTACCTTTTGCTGTTTGGTTTTTTCAATGCTCTGAACTTTCAAAATTACTCTAAAAATGTAAGGGAATCATTTTTTGAAGTCATTTTAAAATGTGAGTGTAGAGGGAAATCTCAGTACAAATGCTGGATAGTTTCCATTTTGCAATTATTATTTTCTATTCTCTTTAGAACTCTTGAATAAAATGTATTATCTAAGCACTTAAATCATATAAAACCAAAATAAGGCTATATTCAAAAGAATATTGCATTTTTTCCACTCTTTCTTCCCACACTTATATATATGCCTTTCCTTTTGCCATAACCTTCCATGATTTGGGGTTGTATCTATTATTCTCTTCAGTTTCCACCTGTAAAATTACCATATTTCCTCCATTATCCAGACAATAACTTATATGAAACAGAGATTTTTTTTTTGCAGCATATTTGCTCAGTGCCTGTTGGCACTAATTCTTGACCTTGTTGAGAGTCAGAAGCTAACAATTACCTTCTAACATCCTTCTCTACCAAAATTAAAAGCTACTTAAGCCATGGGTATTTCTTAGGCAAAAAGCACCTAACATATTACTAAATAGAGAGGGATTTATAACATGTTCACCAAAACCACCAAGAAGGCTGAGAGATATTTAATTTCATTTAAGTTACAATAACATGCTCTATGTATTTTTTTCTGTTTAAATTATAATAGTCTCCCTCCAGCTCACACTTACTGGTAAGCTATTGTATAGCCCATACTGAAACACAAGGTATGAACAAAATTTTGGGATAAATTCTCTCTAAATGCTGAGAAGATGGTACACATGTAACGTTTGTTAGGTAGCTTAAATGGCTGAATAGAGAGATACAGACAGGAATTAAATCATTCACTGGCAACATACAGTGACTCCTTGCAAAAGCTTTAATGGAATCTAGAGAAGGCTACCATGAGAGACTGAAATGGGAGAATCATATACATTATTCTTGCCATGGCTTTTGAAAAAATTATAGACTTTTATGTGACATTTAATTTAAATTTATCACATCATAGTAACAATGATGTAACCAATAATGGTTACATGTTTGGGAAATAAAGAGTGGGAATTAGGAATATACTTGGAGATTGAAATTCTCCATTTCTTGGCTTTTTCTCCTGTTTTTTTTCCATTGATTTTTCCTTGCTCTGACAAAATCAGTATTACAGCATTTCTCACATCCTATGCTGGCAGTTTTTCAATAGGCCAAGATAATTTGCTGACACAAAAACGAGCTTATTTTTCAAATAAGCAATTTTGGGGTTTTTTATTTATAAGGGGGAATTTTTCCACCTTGCTTTTCTGAGTGGAAGGACACAGAAGAGCTGAGTATGGTAGTCTAGCCCAAGTGTATTTTATTGCAGGACTTCACTGTATTTATTCACCTTGGAGAGCCATATGAAGTCTTCGCGTTTCCTTAATGTTTTTGCTTACATGGGCCAGTATCATCCACTCCACCAGCTTGAAGAAGGTAATTTTGAAGGAGCTACCGTGGTTACAGTTTAGGAAAAAACAGTTATAAAATTGAAAATGGGGCATGTGCCACCTCTGCACTAGAAGTCCAGACTTGAACTACCATCCACTCTGCTACTGACACGAAGCCCAAACGCTTAATACAAAGGATTTAATGACTGGCTGGACACAAAGGGTTATACAGTAAAGAGAGCTGAGAGCTGCTACAACTCATTGATCAGCTGCCACAATGGAACACTAAAACAATGCACGCCTACGTTTCATCAGGATGGAATTCCTCTTTACCCTGAACAAAATGAAATTGTTTTCTTCCTTTAAATTGCTCCTGCCAACTCAGCAGAGTCCGGGTGACAGCTTTCTGTGCACGTGGCAGAGTACAAAGTTTTAATGCGCGCTGCCCCGGCTATGTAGGGCAGCAAGACATGGAAACATAAATTATTAAGCTAAGAGAGATTTTTATGCTTTACTGAACGGTTTATTAGTTCTGTTGGAAAGTCCCGGCTCAGGAAGGCGAGGTGAGATTTGAAGAAGGTGACCGCTTTTCACTGAGGAGGAGGACGGCTGTTTCCAGGGCTTACACACTCCTGATCTCTGGAACATTGACCCTCTCAAAAGTCTGTCCGATTTCACCTAGGAATGCAGCGTTTCTCTGTGGTTCGGAGCAGAATTTAGAACCGATTTCGGCTGCATTTTTTCCGACTCCCGTGCTCTGCTCGGTAGGGCGACCGTCCTCACCACGGATCCGCCCACCCGCCGCCCTGGCTCTGCCTCCCGCCCGAGCTGCGGGGCCGCGCCCTGGCAAAGCTTCCGGACCGAATGCCGCGTCCTGAACTTGGGTCACAGCAACCTCGGGCAGCGCTGCAGGCTGGGGGAAGACTGGCTGGAAAACTGCCCAGCGGAAAAGGACCTGCGGGTGTTGGTCAACAGCTGGCTGAGCATGAGCCAGCGTGTGTCCAGGTGGCCAAGAAGGCCAAGGGCATCCTGGCTTGGATCAGGAATAGAGTGGCCAGCACTAGTGTGGTCCCCAGGACCAGGGACGTGATTGTCCCCCTGTACTAGGCACTGATGGGGCCACACTCGAGTGTTGTGTCCAGCTCTGGGCCCCTCAATTCAGGGAGGGCATTGAAGTGCTGGAGTGTGTCCATAGAAAAACAGGGAAGCCGGTGAACGGTCTGGAACACAAGTCCTGAAAGGAGTGGGTGAGGCAGCCGAGGTCGTTTAGCCTGAAGGGAGGCTCAGGTGGGACATTATCACTCTGCAACCAGCTGAAAGGAGGCTCTAGCCAGCTGGGGCTCGGCATCCTCTTTCCAGACAACTGGTGATAGAGAGAGGACATAGTCTCAACATGCAGCAGGGAAGGTTCAGTTTGGACATTATGAGGAATTTCTTCACAGAAAGGGTGATTGGGCATGGGAATGGGCTGTCCAGAGAGGTGGTGGAGTCACCGTTCCAGGAGGTGTTTAAGGAAAAGCTGGATGTGGCACTTAGTGCCATGGTCTAGCTGACATGGGGGTGTTCATTCACAGGTTGGACTCGATGATCTCGGAG
>VZTN01015681.1:3843-24620 GCA_013400515.1 Erpornis zantholeuca | reverse complement strand
GAGGGGGGCAGTGTGTGAGGCGGCGCGCGCAGGTGCCCCTTACGTAACCACGGGGAACGGGGGGCGGGGGGGGAAAGGGGGGCGGTGCCGGCAACACCCGGAGCGGGGCTGGCATGGGCCGTACCTGGGCACCGGGGTCCGCCGGAACCTTCCGCTGACTGCGGCTTTGTCGGGGAAGTGGGGGCCAGGGGGCGAAATGAGATCCCGGGGCGGAAAGCAGCAGGCGGGGTGCGCACGCTGGGGAAGCGTGAGAGGCGGCGCGGAGGGCAGTGTCCCGAGCTCCCTCCTGGCCGGCGGACCCTGTCGGACCCGGCAGGCCCTTTAGCCCAGGGAGTCTTAAATTTCCGCTTTTGGCTGAATAGTAATAGCTGCTCCTTCCGCAAAGCTAATTTCGTGTGCGTGCTGGACAATCTGCTTGAAAAATTGAAATAGGCAGGAGCTGACATGTTTCTCTGTCTCTTTTACAATAGACTAATATATTGTCACTTACCTAATTAAAAAAAAAAGTCAAATATCGTAGTCATGAGGGTTTTTTTTTTCTTGTCGCTTCCATTTTTAAGGGAATTGCTTTATTTGAGATCAGCTATGGATATGTTTTGTCAGCACTTTCGTTATGCTTAGATAATCACAAAATCATAGAATTGACAGGGTTGGAAGGGGCCTCTGGAGATCATCTACTCCCCTTGCCAAGGCAGGGTCACCTAGAGCAGGTGACACGGGAATGTTTCCAGGTGGGTTTTGAATGTCTCCATAGAGGAAGAGGGACTGCATTGTAGTTCAGGTAGATACTGGAAAACCTTGATAGATCAGCCCTTCAAACCACAGCATAAACCAAACTAAAGAAAGGATGTTTGTAGTGCTATGTTTCTTGCAGTAGTTGAGCTTTGTTTGTCATCTTCAACAATGAGTGCAAATACATATTGCAGTAGCAAGGCAGTTCCAAGGAAAGCATTTTTTGTCTTGGCTTTTGATATTTTGGCACCATTTTGAATGTAGCTTTTTATCAGGTGTCACTTGATGTTCCAGCTTGAGAGGATTTAAAAAAAAAGAAAAAGCTGGAAAAACATGGACCACTGGATGAAATAATACAGCACTTTTGTAGTAGTGTCCTTTGGGTTGTGCTGTAGACATCTTTAATACCCATGATGATTTATCAAAATACTAGTATTTTTTAAAAATCTAACATTTAAAATTGCTTGCTGCAACTCTGTCGACCAACAGTCACTTACACCGATGAAATCGACAACAAAGTGAAACTTTGATCACTTGTCCTCTGGTTGCCCAGAAAGCCTGGCTTTTTTGCAAGCTGCAAAGTGGATACTCAGAAATGACCTCCTGATTTTCCACCACTCCAGTAGCTGGTAAATCCGTCTGGGTGGATTTAATTCAAACAGCATAGTGGATAGTTTGTTACAGGCTGTTACCAGTGGTAGACTTTGATCATACCTGACTTAAGTAGGTGAAGAAGAAAGATCAGGAACACAAAGGAGTTTCTTAGTTACATTTTTAAGGCATTGTCTTCTTTAACCAAACCTTTGTGTTAAATTCCACACTTGACATGTGGACTTTTTTGCTTTTATATATATAAGCACACACAAAGGCACATATATATGAGGCTGTAGATATTATATTGTAGCATTATCAATGTTGCCCTCAAAAGCTTTGAGTGGTAGTATGAAAGTAACCAGTCTATATACTCACTTTCCATAAATACCACTAGAATGTTACAACTTCTTCTACAGTTTCAAACCTCAGATCCTACTATTAGAACTTCACACAGCTTGCCAGAACGCTGAAGAGATTTCCCAAGGTTAGAAAGTTCTGAACACCAGTAGTAGCAGCACCAGAGACTGTGTTGTTGCTTTGAGGAAGAGGAAATACGATATCATTGTGCGCTTGAACTTCTGCTACAAAGTGTCAGGTGGACTTTATGAACTGGTGTTTGTCTTCATAGGGTTTTGTGCTTGACTGAACTGTATTGTGGAGCTGCAAAACTGAATTGCATGGTGAGAGCTTAGATAAGAGAGATAGTCTGGGGTCATGGTCAGACCTAAGTGGAAGCAGCTTCACCTCAGAACGAATGTGAAAGTTGCTTCTCTGCAGCACCCGAAAGCACCAGATAGCAAGTTCTGCTGATGAGAGGTTAACTGATGAGTTAAATCAGTTTGTTGCTAAATAACATAATCTTCACTTTTTGATATTCCAGTGTTGAATTCAGTAGGAGAGTTAATAGTCAATGAATCATTCTAAGGGGGACCAGGAAAGAACTTATTATCCAAGTTCATTTTTTCCAAAACATGTGCATGAAGAACAGGATGCAAAGGGTGTGTGCACATAGAAAAATAGTGACTCTTGCATGGTGGAATTCTTTTTGACCATGGCTGTAGGTCATAAGGTGCACAGCTTCACACATTGACCCTCAATGGAGTTTATTGATTTGAATCTATCAGTTGCTTAAGAATCCAAACAACTACACTCATAATATAATAACAGCTACACTCATTGGATTTATAAAAAAAGTAGGAATATCTAGAAATTCTCATAGCTTTGAAAAAGTAAAATTGAGGTTTGACTTATTTTAGTAAGCTAATAGGCCCTCTTTTCTCAAGTAAAGAATTCGTTTGCTTACAGCAATGCAAATTGTTTTTTCCCAAAAACTTTGAGAATAAGTGAACAGTTTGCTGTGAGAACCAACAGGCCATTAAACGAGTAGATTAAAGAGAGCACTAGACATCTTTTAGGGAACAGTGTGCTTTTAACTTGCTTTCGTTGGTGCCAGAGTATCCCTAAAACAGTGGTTTCGTGCGCTTGGCTGACCCTTTGTGAGGCTGATCCTCACAAAGGGTTGACAACCTACAAAGTTGTCAACTTGCTGTAGTGAAACAGCTCAGTTGGAAAGAATGCGGGAGGAGGTGGGAATGCCACAGCAAGTGGGTAGGGCCTGCCTGTCGTTTGGAGAGACCTGTCCTATGCAGCCATCTGGAAGTGCTCTCTGGGATAAAAGAATCGTTTAAGTGGAGTAGCAGTTCTGGTCATTCTCATCAGCAGAGGAACCAGATACTCCTGATGTTTGCAGTGATGCTGCAAATCATCGCTGCTCAATAGGGCAGTGATGGAAGTGCTCTTGATGTCTCTTTGTAGCATCACTGATGTGATATTGAATACCTGTTTCTGTTAATTCTAGGTTTTCGTGGTGCATCAATGAATTCAATCAAACAACACTTTCATAGATAGAAAATTGTTGGTTTTTTTCCTTTTGAATCATCTGAATTCTTTTGCTTTATTTGTAGAAACTGTCGTAATACTGTATAAACTGTGGATATGGTCACCATGTGACTTTTTTATAGAAAAAAAATCAGTCTTTGGTGTGTTTTGGAATGTTTTGTAGAAAAGCATTAACTTTTGAAGATTCTGGCCAAGAACAAAGATAGGTGTTTTCAGTTGGTATTTTTCTGACAATGGTTTCTGATATGCATGTGTTACACTCTTGCAGGTTTGCTGGATAGTGGTTGATAGAGAAATAATTAACAAAAGAGAAAATCTCAAACTCATATATTCTATAAAACTGGGCATTTTATGTTAATTTCCTTAGTAGATTTTGAAGGAGGAGTCAAGGGAAGATACCATGCATCTGTCAATAAACAAATAAAAGACTTCACTTTTATTTCTATTTGATTGTGTGTTTAGAGCTCTGGCTAGCTGAATGGTATTAAAATAGACACCTGTTCTTTAGAGAGAGAGGCATATGCTCACTTCTTTATCCACAAAACCTCTTGCAACCTTTAGTTGTAAGAAAATGTCAAAAATAGGAAATAAAGAAGGTGCGGGACCTATTGAAATATTACTGAAATTATGAAATAAGAAATAGAAAATGTCTTTTCTTGCTAGACAGTAGACTATGTCCAAGTTGTGTAGCAAACTTGCAAAATACCTATGTCTGTTCGTTATTTTGTTTTTGTTCCTCTTCATCAAGAACACCAAGGAAACATCTGTATTAGGTTCAAGAGTAGCAAATTACCCAAGTCATAGTCGGACATTATTAAATCTCTTCTCAGCCTCTGTTTAACTTTTTCTAAACTCAAATGGAATTTTTCTATTTCAAAGTCTCCACTTTCAAGAAAATTAACAGTTTGTATGTTGTTTTAGTGATAACTCTTTGTGTAGAAAACACATCCTCCTGTAGTTTTACTGTGTCTTATTTCCTAGAAATCCTAAAATTTTGTAAGACGTGTTTTGAGTTTATGTAACATGATCAGGCAAATAATGTTCTTGTTGCTCTTTCTGGTGATCTCCCAGTCTTTGTCTTGTATCAGATGAAAGAAGTCTTTCATCCTCTTTCAATTTCTTCTGTCTTCATTTTGCTACATAGCAAAGTTTCTAGAATGTAATTGTGTAATTTGTCTTGTAAATTGGAGTTCTTTAAGCAGTAGCGTAATAAGCTTTTTGTCCTTGTCAGCAGATATATGCAGAGTCTGTCGGTCGGAAGGAACTCCTGAGAAACCCCTCTATCATCCATGTGTGTGTACTGGCAGTATTAAATTTATTCATCAGGAATGGTGAGTTCTCTGTCTGTGGGTTTCTTAATTTTTTTTTTCCTAATGAAAATATATTGACAAGTTTCTAAAAATACCTCAAGTCCTTAGGTTAACTAGTGAAAAAATCAAACTTTCAGTGGAAATGCGTTAGGGGTTTTGATGTTTTTTATATGATGATTCATTACAATTCAGGAAGAATTTAGTAATTATATATGGAAAGAAAGTACTGATAATTATTTGTGTTTGGGACTGCATTTCTGATTGTGTGTCAGGTTTATGAAAACTAAGCAGAAAAATCAGTATGTTGGGACTTTTTCTGCCCACTTATAGTTGTGAATAGAAAGAACATCTAATGTCACAGAAAAAAATAAATATACCATAGTACTTTTTAGTCATTTTGAGATGTGTTTGATCAGGAAGTGCTACAGTAAAAACTGTAGTTCTGGTCTATAGCACACATTCCTTTTGATAGTATTTTAATAGTCCTTCTTTCACAAATACAACAGTTCTAAATCTTAGCTGTGTGCATCTGTATGTCATATCTCGAAGTATTTATAAGAACTGGTGTCACTGGTGGGTATCCATGCCAGGATATCAGCTTTGATCAATAACATATTCGAATAATGTACTTGATCAATACTGTAATGTATGTCAGTTTACCTTTTTCTGCTGTTTGAAACTTACTTGATGGCCTAAATGGACTAAATAAACATGCTAATATAAGTCCTGCTTGACAGTACAAATATGCTGATTTAAGTGTGAAAGCAGAGAACTGGTGTGTTTTCCTTAATGGAGGGATAGGGCTGAGAGCTGTATAGCATGTGTTAATGTGATCACTTTTTATTGCAGCTTAGTTCAGTGGCTTAAACACAGCAGAAAAGAATACTGTGAATTATGTAAGCACAGATTTGCTTTCACACCGAGTAAGTATGTTTTACTTCTCCTATTTTTTTCAGAATTTTTCTCACTTAATATCTATGAAGTGATTACTTTTTCATTCAGTGTGATAGATCTAAACTTGTGGTTTAAATTCTGTATTCTTGTTTGAATTGCAATTTTTATGCATGTTATTGCAGACTGTGAATTGCTTAAATAATGGATAATTTGGTTCTTTCATAATCTTTAGTGAGACATAAAAGAAGTATTATACTGTACCTTTTCTGACAGCCTCAGTCCCATTCTTCTGTTGCCAACGTTACAGCATGTGACATGTTTTCAGCTTCATTGATAAAGTTGAGTGTTTGGAAGTCTGAATGGTAAAGTGAAACCATGGCAAAATTTGAGTTTGAAAGGCAGTTTTTAGTTACCTTTGAAAGATCTACTTGCAACACTAACACTTGGCTTCTGTCAGTTTCAATTCAAGTGATCTTGACAGATAATGGAAATTATGATTATTCCACTTACATTTCAGTCAAGATATACTAACTACCCAGCAGTAAATTGCCTTTTATGTTACATACAACTAAATAGGTTAGGCAATTTATAATTAAGAATTACTGTATCTTCACATAGTTCTCAGAGAATTCTTAATTACATTTTAATTGATTACAGTAGGAATAGGCGAGGTCCTTTGGCTTGGTGGCAGGCTAGTATTATTTAGTGTTGTCAGTTTATTGCTTGTTGAATAGGTAAAGTGGGTTGTATGCTACATTTTTCTCTTTAAATTTACTGATTTATTCCTGCTCCCCTCTCACCTTTGTACTTTGGTAGAGAAAACTGAGGCTAAGGTAGTTTAGATAATATATTTTCTGTTCCAACAATGCCTTAATCCATGTTCCTTCTATATGTTGAACCTTGGTATTATGTGTTTCTGCCAGCAAGTAATTAAACACATTAGACCAGCAGTGAAATGTGCAATATTAACTGTCTTGTGAGGATAATAGGATCTTTTAAGTTGAACACAGCAATACTTTCTGGTTGTTATTCTTAAATACTACAGTGACCCATATGAGTAATGTTAGATATCATCTGCTTGCAGGCTTTATTTGTTAAACATTTTTATAAAGGTATTATATTGCTTCTGTGTGGAAGCCTTTGCAAACTAAGAATGATACACACTTCTGAATCTCCCTACAAGTTAATTAGCCACTTTCAAAATTGCATTTTGTGACTAGGCCCTCTGTTGAATTTAGTGTGCAAGACCAGAAAATGGCATGTCAGTGATTTATTAGTTGTTAACTAGAAAGAAGACTTTCTAGTTTTATATGGAAAAAAAAAAAGTTCAGTGTTTTCCTTGGGGTCTAGACAAAAAGAGGATGAGGCATTCTAAACTAAATACACTTTAAATGCATGTTACTATGGATAAGAGGAAGCTTGGTTACTGCCCTTATCAACAGAGGTGTTCCTGCAGAAGTTAATCCTTGACTGACAGTGCTATTGGCAGCACAGCTTGTAGAAAACTTAGCTGAGTTAATGTGGCTCAGCAAGTTACTGTTTGTCATAGGAGCTTTGAAACTGGTGATAAGGAACCACTTTCTTCCTCAAGCAACAGTGTATCCTTCACATTCAGCCTCTAGTAAAGGTCTCCTTATCTTCTGCCACAGACTTGTCAGTCCCCTGAACCAACCAAGCAGGTTCAGCTGATAAGGTTTTCTTCTTGGCTTTCCACATTGCAGTGTGCTTTTTGCTACCAGGTTTCACAAAGTCATAGCATGTCAGGTACCATGCAGAGATTCCTCCTGCCCTCCCTACTCATTGGGTATTGTTTCCCTCACACCCAACACTCATGCAGTTATGATTTCCTTAGTTTCTCTTATCCCTCTTTCTTTGGAAGAGAATGTGGCTGTCCAGTCTGGAAGCTGGATCTGCTTATGGGAGCTGGGATGGATTCATGGGAGCTGGGGAGAGAATAACAAGGCAGCAATAAAAAGGAACTGATGTATATGCCAGTCATCCCAAGCAAAGTTGGATCTGGGCTGTAACCACACCAGGTGTAACACACTTTCAGATAAGTTGATTTACCACGGGATGTGGTCAAAGAAAAACATGCATGTAATTAATATCTGTGCTTCAGCAGACAAGCACTAATAGTGTAATAGATAAAAGTGCAGTAACACCAGCAACTCCTCTCTCGTTTAGCTTGGTTTTCTTGCTAAGGCTATTGCTGTCATTTGGTCAAAATTGTTCCCTTGCTAGTGTAACTTCTTATATATGGTGTATTCATAAACTATTTCTAGTGCATTTCTTCTCTAAGTTCTACAACATTTTGTGATTTTTTTTTTTAGCACCAGACTGCTAGTTTAGTTACTGTTTGGAAGGAAAAAGGAGAAGATTTGACTTGCATTTTGGCAGGAGTACAAAGGAACAAATTTTTCTTTTGAATAATAGCATCATTTTCTAAATGTGTCTAGTCATGTAGGTAAATGGCTCAATTTCAAATGCACTCTTTAAAGCTAAATTTTTTATGTTTTGAATTTAATTCATTTTCTGCAGTTCTTCAAGTTAGGAATTGATACAACTATTTAAAAAAGTAGCTTTTGACATTTTTTAATTATCAAGGTGCTTGTTCATTTTTAACTTGTGAGTTTTCTTTCTGAGTTCTTAAAGCGTAAGTACTCCGTATTTTTTTCCTCCCCACACATGCACTTTCTTTTGTCATGTTCAAGGATGTGCTTCTATTAATGCTACACTACACATTCATAAGCACTGATACATGAAAGAAGATGAGGCTGTATTTCCCAAGAAAATACACTTGTCAAAACTTCTCTACTCTGTAGGAGGTAACATTAACATAAATACAGGCAAAACCACAAATATGGAAGCAGATTACACTGATCTTTGGCTGGAGATTGGGATGGGTTTGTTTCTCCACTTCCTATGCAGCTTCATTGCTGGTATGTGGTACATTCAATGTCACAAGCTTAGTTAAAACAAAGATTGTAAAACTAAAAGAAATCATATTGGTAGAGTGTTCATTATCATGGAATTTGGATTTTATTGAAGGATATCTTAAACCGATTTCGTTACCTGTTCATTTTGATAAACTTTTAGCACAGTAGTCCATAGCTTCAGCATTTCTAGAAAGTTTAATTTGAAAAAATTAACTTCTGGAACAAAATACTACATGCTGGCACATAATTTAACGTGTCTTCTGCCAGCTTCAGTGTGGAGAGTATACACACAGTTGAAATTTATATTAATGTTAATTTCATATATTTGTTAGAGCTGTGCTTGCCTGAGGAGTGGAGTTTTTCTCCTTTTACCTTAATGGTCTGAAGCAAAGCTTGTATATATCTGAAGGGTGAAAAACACAAAAACATTGAATGGTTTAGGTTGGAATGGTCTTTTGAAGATCATCTAATCCAACCTAAAGAATAACTCACAAGCCCTGTTTTATCAAACCAGTGCTTTCACCCAGCAGCTATAAAGTACATGGTTTTTACTTATGAGTTACAGTCTTATTTCATAATCTGTACGAGGATGACTGAGGTGGCATATAAATTGTTTGCAAATGTAGTAGTAAATAGAAAATCTCTGGGTAAATAGAGTAGTAAATAGAAAATCTGCAAGTGTGATGATTCTGTGAAGTAGGCTAAAGGGGTAGCCTTGTGTTTTTCCTACCTTATTTGTGTCAGTGTAAGAACAGATTTTTGTCATACCATCTGTTTTGGAGAAGTAAAATTAGTAATTGTGTTCCTGGAAAAGTTAGGCTTACAGGTGGGGAGGAAAGGATAGAACAAAACCCCACCTCCTGAAAACAACCAACCAACAAAACCCCACCCAAATTTAGGATTCACAACTAAATTAGCAGTTACACTGCATGGGTGTGATCTGAGTATCCAAAAAGCTTTCTAGTAGTTTTTCCATGACCTGTACAGCTCGAAGAAGTTGAGCTAAACCTATGAAAAACTGAGCCAAAGTCTATTTGAATTTCATTCTGTAATAGGAAAAAAAAACCCTATTGTTTCAGCTGGTTTCTGGTAGGAAGATCTTTATTTGGAGGAACTGTGGTAAATAATGCAGGAGTTTGGTTTCTTAAATTGAGTTAGGAAAGATTACTGGGATAGAAGGTAAGGGATGGAGATGTGGTGAGAAGGTTGCATGTGCAGAAGCCAAGTGAAGAGGATCTATGCTGTGGTGGTGGGGGTCAAATCTCAGGCCTCAAAGTAGTAGTGGGGAGTGGACAAAGGGAGGTGCAGTGTGGAAAAAGCGAGGTGCAGAAAATGGCACTAGATGAAGACACAACTGGGGGGGATAAGCTGTGAAATTCACTGGCAGAAAGCTTCAGTGCTGCAGGTTGCTTGCGCACCAGGGGTTCCTGTCATGCTAGGAATTCCTGCATTTCATGCACCTGAGTGTTGCAGGACACAGAAGGATTTTACTTTATCATCATGGTATAAAGCTTCCAGTGGAAAAAGTTTTACATATTTTGAGGTGTGACAGTGGACACGAAAACCAGCTTTCCTCCCACCCCCAGCTTCTGAAATCATCAAAAATCACCAAATTGTTAAAATTTGGGGGATATAGCTTGTCTTCTCTGAGTAGTCAATGTGCTTTTATTTGAAAAAGCTCAGCTGTAACCCTAAAGGAGGTAGAAAAGTGAGCATGTAAAACTGCTTACTTTTATAAGCACTTCTGCTTTACTGAGTTAGGATGGACATTCTTTCTTACAGTTCCTTGTGTGAGTGTTGAGTAATTCCTGAAAGATACATTTTTAGATCTTTTTTTTAAATTTCACATCATTTCAACTTAACAACTTGTCCCTAACAAATAAATGATTAATACAAAGTGAATGTTTTTTGAGTAGTCCTTGTTGAGGTTCAAACTGTTGATCAAAATATATTTTTTGAAAATGAGAAATATCTCAAAATATCTGCTGAGTTGTCTGAGTGGTGCCATAAATATTTAACAGATAGACTCTAAATAGATATTCTTTTGCACACTTGACAAAGGTATTCTGTCTCCTGTGGCAGAAGTTTTCAGAATGTTTGTTCAGTGTGAGCTGAGAGAGCATTATTAAGACTTTGGTTGGTATTTTCTATGGCTCCAAATTGTGTGCTAAATCTGTTTCTGTAACAAGAAAATTGTAAGTTGGTAGAAGGTGTCAAAATATGCTTGTGTCCTGCTTTCAATTTACTGCTGTATGTTCTCACAGCTACAATTCCCTAGTGTTACACTTTCAGTGCTTTCTTTCATGAATTCCAGTCCCTTGCCAGATACCTGGCAAATAACAAGCTTTGAAATTTCGAACCAATATACTACTTGTCTACGGGTGCTGTTTTGTTGTTACTTTGTGTCAAATATAATCCACGTATTGTTGGAATGCACCAGTTTCTCCCTATTCTTTGACTACTTCTGGATGTTGATACTGCTTGTCTGTGCTCTTGAGTTCTCTTAACAATACAGAAACTTAGGGAAATAGCCCTGGAAAGAAAAGAATTTCTTTCTCTAGTAGAGGCTTCTTCTCTGAGGCTAGTAGAGAAATGATAGGGAATGTAGGTGAAGGGGATGCAGGTAGATAGCATAAAGCAGTATTTGTTAGACTCTTAAAGGATTGCTCATGAGAGCAATGTAGAAACAAGTACATGTAATGAAATTCTTAGATGTTTTCTAATTGTTCATACATTGACCTCAACGCTGTTTTTCTTGGCTTTTGAGTAGGGGTGGGCCTATGCAACACATAGGTGTTGAATTTTAAAAAGTCAAGAAAATTTAATATTATGAGTATATCTATACAGGGTGAGAGATTTGCACTGTGATCTGTAATAGGAGCATCCTTAGAAGAATTTCTGCACTATATGAAACAGCTATCTGTTGACAGTTAGTCTTTGTGTGTAAATTTCAATGTATGTGGATACTTAATCAGTTCTCTTCAGTTTTCCTCCTTGTGTGCTGCTTTTATTTTGCTATGTGTTTTTTAGTCTGCTGTTGGATGGCAAATAGAATCTAAATTATCTAGCACAAGCAAATGGATAGTGTGCAAAAATTGCTGATTGCTCTTGTTCCTTGTGCTCTTTCCATTAACTAGGTTTATAAATAACAGACAGAAGAATCTTTGAGGTAGTGCTGAGTGAGAGGGATACTGATTTTAGAATCTGCTTTTTCTTGAGCTTATTTTTAGGTAGTCAGTTTACAGTTAATAAATGAAGCTATTAAAAAAATTCCTCTTAAGTCAAAAACCAGCATGGAGCTTATTAATTTTCCCATTCCACCCACTACATAATGAAACAAATGTGTTATGTGAATTTTTTTTTATTTGTTTGGAATCATCTCTTGAGAACATAAAATATGCTTATTCTTCTAGTAAGCTTTTGTCGAATACAAACAGTTTGTAGTTGGCAGGACTTTTGCACAAATGCTTCTTTAAAGGACAAACTGTTTCATAAGTGCCTTTTCTACACAGTTTATTCCCCAGATATGCCTTCACGGCTTCCAATCCAAGACATCTTTGCTGGACTGGTTACAAGTATTGGCACAGCAATACGATACTGGTTTCATTATACACTTGTGGCCTTTGCATGGTTGGGAGTAGTACCTCTTACTGCATGTAAGTAATAATTTTTTGTATGTGATACTGTTATACACAGGCAAATGTGCCCCTTCCTGCAACAAAGTTTTATAAGACCATTATTGGTTTATTAAAAAATATTCAAAGACATTATTTTATTTCACCCAAAATTCTACCTGTTTGACTCTTAAGCCAGTAGTGCAATGCAGAAAGGTATTAAGACATAGCAGAGAATGTATGAAAGGGCTTTTAAAAGTCTTATTCCAATCAAATGCCTCTTCTCAATTATCTTCTTTAAAATCTGCATGGAGTGTTTTATTTGAAGCCATTTATTAATATTAGGATAGAAGAGTTATCCTGTTTCTTATAAACATCTATAAATGAAAGTGCAGGGGTTTTTTATGTGAAAAGGACAATTCCTTTACGATTGTGGACAAATTGATTACTAAAACCCTTAAAAATCTCAAAGCCATGTAAGTAGTAAAGGAATGCAGTAGAAAAAAGAGTACACATTTAAATTATTGTAGTATCCAGTTTGAAATTCACTTTCCAAATGGGGATGGAAAAAGAACTATGGATGTTTCAACAAGCTAACAATACAGAGAAAATGGAGAAAGGCATAAGGGATATAGTGTTCAGTCAAGGAAATCATTGGAAATGCATCTTTGCAAACCGTAATATACCCCTTGAACAAAAGAGCAGGGATTAAGTGCATCTCCCCAGACAATTTCTCAGTATGTTCTGTGTTTTTATTTGTAGCTGTCACAGGCTTAGTTTGAGAATAGCACAATATTGGCATCACCTAATTTTCTGCAGTAGGCCACATATGCTTATGGCCTACTTTTTAAGTACAAATCATGGTAAAAAGCTAACATTAACTAGCATCAAGTATTAATCCATAAAACAGTTATGTAAAACAGATGATGAAATGGTGACGATCCTTGCTACATTGAAATTATAATACCAGAAGTTTATACACATTCATAATGCGATTGAACAAATTAATGGTGGAAAAATTCCATCAAAGATTAATTAGCTGTGAGATATTTTGGTATAGGAAGTGAAGCGTATGAAAATGTACTGAGGAAGTATCACTGCAAGTATCTCTAACCTGCTTGCAGTATTCTTCCATAGGCATCCATTAGTGTCACCAGTGTTGGAGACAGGTCTAGATAACCTAGTATGGCAGTTTTTACACTTTGAATGTGTACTTTTAAAGATGTGCAGCTAATTGTTCCATGTGGTTGTATATGGTTTTGAGTTCTGTTCTTGTACTGAAAATTGAGATTTTCTTCCATATCATGAATTTAGCTGGACACCAGGTGAAAAGTGGGTACCTGTGCTCCTTTCCAAGTGAGGCTATAGCCAAAATCAAATTTATACCAAACTTCTGTTTATTCATTCAGGTCGTATCTACAAGTGCTTGTTTACTGGCTCTGTGAGCTCACTACTGACGCTGCCATTAGATATCCTGTCCACGTAAGTACTTGAGCAGTTTGATTCAAAAACCTGTTTTAGTCAGATTACCCTGAAAACTGTAACTTTGGAACTTAGTATCCCTTTCATCCAGTTACACTTGTTATCTTCCACCATGTTAAGTAAGCAACTGCCCATTAGCCTTTGCACAACCTGATGTATGGACAACAGCATTACAATAGACATCGCTTCACTTTGGAGTTCCAAAGGATCTTTGGAGCTGGAAAACCGATTTTACAAAGTGGGCCCTGGTTAATAAAAGATTTGTATTTGATGTTGTTCCATTCCACTATAAAAGGGGGAGCTGGGAAGGATTCTTTGATAGATTTTTCTGACGAAAAATTAAGCACAAAACACAGCAATATTATATCTGAAAACCGTTTATTAAAATAAAAAGGGGATAGAATAGAGGGCAGAGGGGGAAAGAAACAGGAGACAGGGACAGCATTACCACAGGAATTCTGCGCGCTCTGTCGGCATCAGCTCAGCAGGCAGAGCGTACGAGCTGCGCAGCTCCCGCGGCGGGCTGGGCGCGATTTGCGAATAGCAGCGGGCAGCGTGTCCCTGCTGGCGGGGGAGAACAGGGGGAACAGGCAGCTGTGGGTACAGCCCTGCTCCTGGAGCAGCTGCGAGTTTCCAGAGTCGGGGCGCGGCTGCGGACGGCGGCGGCCGCAAGCTGGGTGCCGTGGGCTCATTGCCGCAGACAACACGGCGGCGGTCACGTCTGGGTACGAGCGGCGGCGAGAGGCTAGATACTATGGGCTAGTGCTATAGCCAGTTGGTGCAGCAGGCAGCGCACGAAAGAGCCGTGGCAGCGATCACGCCTGGGTACAAGCGGCGGCGGCTGCGGAGAACGAGATCCTCACGGTGACAAGCTAGTTCCCGGAATTGGCGCAGCAGGGCGAAGCAGGCACGGGCAGGGAAACAGGGAAGAGGGCGCGAAGGCGGGAGCAGAAGGGGCCAAGCTGACTCTCCAAGCGACCCAAAGCGAAAAGACCTCCCGGTGTAGCGGCTAGCTGCTTTTGTGTACTCCCAAACTCCCCCAACTCAGCTTCGAGGGCCCGTTTTTGGCGGAGGGGAGGAGCTGCTCACAGTCTAATCATGGAAGTTTTCTCTGCCCTGATTGGCTGCCAGGGCAACACAGTTTTGGGGTTTTTTTTAATAGGAATTTTCTTCACCTCATTTGTGACATATGTTGAGACATGTATATTGGTCCCTCTCAGCTGTCAAGAAAACTTGTGCTTCAAAATGACACTTGATAATTAAAAAAATTATTTTCCTATGGTTTAAATTAGATGCATAGTAAAATATTAAGAAATGTGTTGCTAATAATGTCACATTCTGTTTTCTTTGTTGCATTTTTATATTTTGAATTTAATTTTATCCATTCAGAGTGTCTTACTTGAGAGGGATTATTTTTTACACAGATTTCCTTCTAGCTAATACTTGGATTTTTAGTGCTTCAATCACCATCTGCTGTTGCCCATTGTCTTTCTTTGTCTTTTTTAAGTCAATTTTGCCTAAAGAGTCAATAAATACCAAACAACAGAATTTCAAGCTGCCTCTTACTTTCTCATTATCTTGAACATGAGTTTCTGAACTGAGTTTGAGTAGAATCAGCTGCACATCAAGCAAATTGGGAATGAATGTTTTCTATGGTACAGTTAAGTCATCTCAATTGGGCTATTTGATTTGAGATATCAGGTCTAGTTGTGTTTAACTAATTTTCATTATTGGAGAGAGATGCTCATGTCAGTCTAATAACAGTATTTTTCCTGTTGTCTCTGTAGTGAAGATTCTTTTTTTTATTTTTTGAAGAAGAATCTGAAACAATTGAACCTAGAGCACCTCATGTCTATTACAGTCTAGGGAGAAAATAAGGGACTCAAGTATTTGTCAGATTTTAATGGTGTGTGAAACTGGGTTTTGACATTTATTTATTTGGCAGAGTCAATTACAGTAGCCTCTTGTGTCATCTTTTCATTTTGAACTTCATGTCCCCATGGTATTCATTGTGCTGTGCAGGCACAAGTGTGCAGCTGCAAGGAGGACCAGACGGATGCCTCTTTGAAAATGGCAGAGTACTATGGTGCCATGTTTCTTCCTTATTATAAAGAACATGTTGTAGGTTTCTAAGGAAGTACCTGAAATTAGGGATGAGGATTGCTTAAGATGGTTTAAGTACATCTTGAATTGCATGAAACCCTATTTTTGGTTGGCTGGCTGAACTTATTAGCTTTGCTGCTGCTGTACAATTATGTATGCCCTAATAGATTAAGATTTTTCAGGTATGGAGATAGTGTCTGAGGTAAAACGCAACCTGAAATGTAGAGCAGTTAGAGGGAAACCCTACAGTTCCATTCTTCTGGTGCAGGTAGAATGCTTCCGTGGACTGGATATTAAGCATTTAGCCATTTAAGTAAACCTGTTACTGTATCAAACCATTTACTTAGTCACTATTGTGTTTCTTTTTCTCTTCTGGAAGATTGTTTTTCCTGTATTACTCTGTAGTCTTACCAGAAAAATATTGTTTTCATTAATACTTTTTTTTTTTTACCAGGGAGAACTTACTGGCTGACTGTTTGCAGGGCTGTTTCGTGGTAACATGCACTCTGTGTGCATTTATCAGCCTTGTTTGGTTACGTGAACAGATCGTCCATGGAGGAGCACCACAGTGGTTGGAACAAAATCAACAACAGCCACTCAATGGTGTTGGTCAACAAAATGAGGTAAAACTTACTGCTGATTAGTTCACAATTAATTTAGAAAATGTGGTTCTGTAAATAAATACATTATCAGAACACAACAGTAATGTTATTTTACTGCAGGGTATCTTTATTTGTTAGCAGAAGTTGAACACTTATTCCTATATAAACTTGGTGAAATCCACTGTTATGTTTTTGAGGTTGTTTTATTGTGTAGCATTGCATAGATTCTTACCTCTGTATCTTCACCATTTTCAAGGTAGTTTTTTTCATATAAAGCTGAGTTCTCCAGCATAGTCAATGAAGATGCAGCTTGCTTTTATTTTCTTTTTCATAAGTATTTCAGTAGTTCATGGGGTAACAATTTACTGCTCTCAAAGTTTTGTTGACAAAATTGGAAGTTTTGTTGACACCACTGAAGTTGAAGCTTCTCTGCCCTCCTCTTACTCCCAGCACACATGTGTGCACTCTCAGTGCTTACAGGAGCCTCTTGGATGGGAGAAGAGATGATATAAGCAATCCATGCATAGGGAAGAAATAATTCAGAATATTGTTTTGCTTTTTAGTAAATGTCTGTTTTTAAAAACAGAGTTTCTCAGCTTGGTCACTGACTTCGGTTGGCCTTGAATTATCATCTTTCTAATATCATGACAGTTTTCATAAGAGAGTTCCCCTCTGTTAAGCACTGGTGAGACCACATCTGGAGTGCTGTATCCTGTTTTAGGCTCCCCCAGTACAAGAGAGGCATGGACAGACTGGAGTGAGTGCAGTGAAGAACCAACAGAAATGATTAGAGGACTGGAACATCTGACACGGGATGAGAGGCTAAGAGAGCTGGAATTGTTTAGTTTGAAAATGAGAATGCTTGAGGTGGACCTTACCAGTCTGTATAGGCAGTAGGCTTAAATTAAAATGCAGGAAATTCCATTTAGATTAAAAATAAAAACAAACAGTAAGTTTTGTTTGTGTTGGGTTTTGGCTTTTTTTTAATGCTCCTACTGTGATCACCTACTGGCACAGATTTCTCAGAGAGGCTGTAAAGTTTCCATCTCTGGAAAAGGTGGCTCAAAAGTCAAGTGGAAACAGCACTGAGCACCCTGTTTAGCTGACCCTGCTTTGAGTAGGCAGGTTGGTTAGATGATCTCTAGAGGCCCTTTCCTACCTCAGCTATACTGTAAAGTTATTATCTGTTTCTTTTCCTGTTTTTAAAGGTTTAGTGGTCCCAAATGTAATTCTTATCTAGAAAATATATTATTGACTTTTTTTAGTATTGTTCAGTTTTGTATTTTATACAGGATAAAAACATGAAAAGAGCTTGTTCAATTTAACCAAATGCTAAATCCTGTTTCTGCAGGCTCAGGCTGCTGTAAATGGAGGTGTTGAAAATGCTGTGCTTGATCAACCTGCTAATGCAGCTGCTGAGAATGTAG
Source organism: Erpornis zantholeuca (assembly GCA_013400515.1). Taxonomy (NCBI): domain Eukaryota; kingdom Metazoa; phylum Chordata; class Aves; order Passeriformes; family Timaliidae; genus Erpornis; species Erpornis zantholeuca. The sequence continues at coordinate 7,027 of VZTN01015681.1, read as the reverse complement.
TTGTAGGTGAGAACCCTGAAATTCAAGAGGAACAAGTAGATGAAGAGGAGGAAGATAACGAAGATGAAGAGGATGCTGTAGTAGAAGATGCAGCAGATGCAAACAATGGAGCACAAGGTAACAGGTGACTCAAAACATTAATGTCCTAGTTCTTATTAAATAGAAATTAATTGAATATAGAACTGTCATATTGAAGGAAGCTGTGTGAATTCCTGCTTCAGCTTATTTATCTTGGCTTTGCAAATTTCATGCATTTTGAGTGCTGAAGCATCCACTTGCTGAAAAGCTACCAGCAGTTACAAGATGAATATTATGCACTCAAGTCTTTTTGTTCATTTAGAACATAGCATGGAGTGGTTACATCTTGTTTTGAGTGATCTAACAGCTGTAAAAATGGCCATTGTCTCCTCAGATGACATGAACTGGAATGCTTTGGAATGGGATCGAGCAGCAGAAGAGCTTACTTGGGAGCGAGTGAGTAAGAATCATTTTCTTGAATTTAATAATGCAGGCTCATGCTTGAAATGGTTAGTAGGACTGATGTGTTAAAATGCATTTGGGATAGACTTGGAAATCATTCTTTTGGTAAGAGCCTTTAGTGACCTAGAAAACTTGCTGTATTACAAACAAAATGTTACTATGTTACTTGGTAACTATCAAAGAAAGCATTTCTTTGGTTCCAAGTCTAGTAGCAGCATAAGACATGTTTTAGGAGTCTTTTCTGAAGTCTTCAGCTTGGTGAGGTGTAGAACTGAATTGCAGCTTGCTTTGAAGACACTGGGCCAGATTAGAAGTGCACAGATGTTGCATTAGATGTAGTTTAATAATTAATTTTTGTATTCTTGAAAGCATTAGACTAAAGAAAAGAGAGGAATGGAAATCTAGGTTTCTTTGCAAAAAGCAAATGTGTTTCTCTAAAAATCATGGAGCATATTATTGTGACATGTTTTCTGTATTGTTTATGGATTACAAATTCCATAACTAGAGCATGATGTGCATGTACACTGTAACCATTTAGTAATGTAGAGACTCAAGAACCAGGTTTTTGTTGCTGGTCTGGAAGTAGCCAACATCTAAGCTCAAAGCTCACCATATGCAGCAAAATCTGGCTGAAGGTAGGTGCAACAGCTTCATGTGATTTACCAGCATCACTACTCACTGTATTCCTAGGCTTTGGTATAGTTGTTGCTTGATTGAAGGGTAGTAGAAATAAAGTTTTCATCATGAGTGGTACATCTTGATATTCATTTTATATCTACTGAAAGCTTCTTAGTGTGTTTTGAAAGATACTTCATGAAAAAGGACATACATAAATTCAGGTTCCTGAACCATTCTGTTGTTTATTTCAAGATGACAGTGTTATATTTCTGAACCCAATTTATTTGCTAGAAAGTGCTGATGTATTCCTAATTGATAATATTTTGTTGCCTGTCCATGAATGTAGAAATCAGTTTCAACACACTCATAGCCACTTCCAGTGTTATGTGCTGACTTAGGCAAGAGATGTGTAGTTGATGTTTAGTATCAAAATCGGGGTAGGCTCTTCTATTATGTCACCTTGTGAAGATACCACACAAGTATTCTGAGTTTTCAAAAATTTTTCATCTTGGTTTAATTTGTAAAATATGTAAATATGTAAAATATCCTATATCTTGGAAATTAGTGCAAAGTCCTCATCTAAAAGAGCCTTCAACCTGAGCCTTGAACAATTGCTTTACAGCAGTAATTGTGGAGTGTCTGGATTGAAATAGTAAGATATACTCCAAGTGGGGGGAAAGGAGACTTTTTTTTTAATAGATTCTTTATTTTTGGCTGCTCTGTGGGTGCTTCCCATAACAGCTGTGCTGAGTGATGAAGAATTTGTTTCCTATCTTACCGAGCTGTAAAACAATTCTGTTCAAAAGTTAATAACATATATTGTAGCAAATTATCCTTTCAGTAGTTGCTTTTATAGATTGAGGGTACAATATTGACTTTTCTCAGTGCAACATAAACTGATAGGATGAAACAAAATGGATGAAACAAAAATTTGCTCTTGTATTGAGGTACTGAGTTGATTAAATATGTACTTAAATAGACATGCAATCGCTACAATATTTGTAAATACTAAATCTTAGTCAAAGTCTTCAAAGTCTTGGAGAGAAACAGCCTATAAATTAATTGATTCTATGTTTACTTTGACACATTTAGATACATGTGTACGCAGATATTCCACATGTATATCACTGCCATTGAAAACCTGAGTTTTCTATGTTGAGTGAGTANTGATTAACCACATCGTCCATTGCTCTGTTCCAACTCCCATTATCAGAGGTACCCTGGTTTCAAAAGAGAACTTAGTTTCTGTTTTTATCTGTAAGAATTTATGTCCCAGTACTGTTGGTTGAGCCATAAAAAAAGCTTTTGACTGTATTGGACATTAAAGGTCAATGTGAAAGAGGTTGCTTAATTTTTCCAATAAGTAAAAATAACTTTCTTATTTTCACAGATGCTTGGACTTGATGGATCTTTGGTTTTCTTAGTAAGTGCAATCCTGCTTTTCAAGAATTTCTACAGAAGGATTTTTTTAGTACCCGTATTTTTAAAAAGTACATCATGGTATTTGGCATCCTTATTTTTGTATCATATATATATTTCTTTAAAGAGAATTTCATAACATGTTAAAGCAAACTGGGTTTTTTGGAGTTTCACAAATTAGAGTTGTGCGTGTGTGGCTTAAAAGTGGAATTTCTTAAAAGATGTAGGTAACTTTGGGTCACATACCCCACTGTAAATAAAAACTAGACCTTTTAAAAAGCGTACACTGAAAATACATATCTGTTCTAACCTTATGTTTTGCTCTTTGTTATAATTGAAATGTTATTCTCATTCAGATATTTTATTTATAATACCAAAACACCAGTAGTGACTTTTTAGTGTAGACTAGATTTTAAAATCTAAGATTTTCAGTTGACTTTGTTTTTTTAATCTTTAAAATAGTCTATCTTAGAATCAGTAAGTTTGAAAAAGACCTCCAAGATCATCAATGTCTCATTTAAATGTAATGTCTTAGGTTTATAATGATGTTATTAGTCATTAACTTTAAAGAGTAATATCAGAAGTAAGACTCCAGTGTACTTGTGGCTGAGGTCACCTGTTAGCTAAAAGTAATATGAAAAAATAGAAATGTACTGTCATTTCTAGA
>VZTN01015680.1:271791-288518 GCA_013400515.1 Erpornis zantholeuca | reverse complement strand
CTTACTTATTTCCCAGCTTCAGAGGTGTGACCGTTGTAATCGTGGATCTCACCCACTGAGCCCTTAGCTTTGTCTCTCATTCTGAAAAGAACTGATTTAACCTAAGGTGCTGTATAACTGACAAATAAACATTGTAAAAATGTTACTTTTTCACTTTTCATTTTTCTCCTCCTTAGAGAAGACTTAGTGACAGTATTAAGCCAAGCTCTGATGATATTTATGCCTGTGCAACTCTCAGATAAGGTATTTTCTGCTGGACATAATTACAGAGGATGCAAAGATCACAGCTAACCAACACGAAACTGCCTTTTTGTTGGGGCTTTTTTAAACAGATACATTATGAGTCCAGTCCTTCATTCCTTACTCCCAGGAAACTTATTTGAATTTTCCTTAATGAATATCAGTACTGTTAATCTTTAGTGATTAGAAAGCCACAGGCAAGCATAAAACTGAAATCCTTCAGACTTCTTTCTATGGGAAAAATTCTTCTTGAGACGTTTCCTAACTTCCTATCCAACATAAACAATACAGAAAAATACCCAATATTTTACTTTCCAGTTCTCTCATTCCATTAGTATGCAACAGATAATATTGTTGGTGTTCTATTTCTATAACTTCTTTTGAACTCTATTAGATATTTATGGGTAATTTCTCATGTACACTACAACACTACTACAACAGCTAAATCATCATTAGAAGTTATCATTATTCTTATACAGTCTCTCTATTTTTTTCTGATTCAGACTCTCAATTACAATACTAAGCTCACTCTGTCCAGACCTTCTCTAGCTGATCACTTGTAAATGTGTCAATGATTGTGAAAGAGTAGATAGAATTTAACTTGGAGTCTCAATTCTTCCATAGCATGTCTTGAAAAACAACCTAATTGATTTGAAACTGCTTGCCTTAAAGGTTAGGAGAGCCTTAATATAGACATTAGATGGAAATAAAAATAAAATTCTGTTACTAGAGTTCTACCTCTGAACTTACAAAGAAAAAATGCAAACACTTCTGTAATACAGAAAATATGTTTCACAGCCATACAAGCAATCAATAAAAACATTCCTTTGGAGGAAAACTTAACAAACTGTTTCAGAAATCAAATGATAGAATAAGAAATGTCCAATCTACGTATAAAAAAAGGTAGAAGGAAGGTTTACTCTAGGGGATTTAGTGTTTATGTTCTCATGACAACAAAACTGAGGCTATTAGCAAAGGGAGAGAAATCAAAGGTCATTTTCTATCTTTGAAAGATTTTATTTTAGAGAACTACAAAAAATTTCAGACTGACAACTACGATGTATTATTTTCCTGAGGGAAAAAAATAGTGACATAGCTCTGATGTCAAACTGTGCCATAGTTTTAGGAGTAGGAAGAGAATTTTAAAATTCATTAAATATAAGCATTTTTTCTTATCAAATACATAAATTCCAAGCATTTGTTGTACAAATACTCGTGAGGAAACACCATCCCGATTTGACAGAAAGCTCCTTTTGAGGCGAAAGCAACATAATTGTCCAAGGAGTTTACCAAAGAATTGGATAGGAACTCACTTCAGCAAAGGAGGCATCTCCCTTTATTTGGAGACCCTCTTCCCTAGCTACACCTCCACAGCTGTCAGTAACATCTGTAACTTAGTTCAACCTTTTCATAGATGATGATCAGTGACATAAATGTGGTCCTTGTATTTGGTCCATGTAGTCAAATTTCAGCAATACTTAGTTTTTTTTTCCTGACTTTAATTCTTGCATCGCTAGTCCATGAAAGAAATGGGGAAAAAAAGGAGAAATTTCAAGTGCCAACTCAAAAGATGCCCTATGAAGCTGATGCTGTCATGTGCTTGAAGTGCCAATATGACATACAGTCACACACTGGCCTTGTTGAACTGCTTTTGTTAGTTGGATCACTTCCTAAACTCCTGAAACCATGAATGGAATCAAATTCTGGGTCTTTTGATACAATTAGGATGATGGTCAGCACTGTTTATTCAAAAGCTCTGTGTGTGCATGTGAGAAGAAGAGACCTGCTTTAGCAGACAAGTTTTGGTACACACCTTGCACTCTAGGTGTGGAGAGACATTTTTATTTCTTCATTAGGAGTGAGATGTGTTGTCTAGGTGTTCACCACAGGGTGACCAAAGAATGTGGGGACCTTTGGCTCAGCCTTGCTAACAACCAGTTAGCTCGTGTCCAGTGAGCTTAACTTCACTGCCCACTTTGCTGAAGTTGTATGGTAGTGGTAAGAATAACTTAAAAAGACCTATTTTGCAGTCACACGTTATTTCCATTTTATGCCTTTCCAATCTGTAACTCCAACTTTTCTCAGGCTGTTAGTCATCTTCTAAAACTTTCACATTTCTGGTGTTTAGAGAGTTTTAGGGCTCAGAGAGAGCTGTGAAAGTATGCAATTAGTGACAAGGATGAGAAAAGGCAGAACCTTGTAATTTCATTTTATTTATATTGTAGTGCTCACAGAGCTTCCCAGTAGCCAGCTGCCTCTTAAGCGAGGAATTGCACAGAGCTGGAAGAAAACTGCTGTTGCCCTCATCATCTTAGACTTCAAACTTGGACTTTTTGTAATCTGCTAGAGAAGACACTGGAGTAGTTATATTTCAAAAGTGGTGGTATCATTTGCATGGGGCTGACAGGAGTATAGCATAGATAAGCACAAGCTTAAGACACGTCTATTGCAGACTTCACTGCAATGTAAAGGTACTAAATGGGTTTTAGGTGAGGTTGCTCAGAGATGAGTACCCACAGCAGCACGGAATTCAATGTGGAGAATCCATATGGATGAGCAGCTAAGTTGCATGATGTTATAATTAAATAGTATGTGGTACTAGAGTGAACTGCCTTTTTTTTTTTTTTTCCGCTGCCTAGGATATATCTATATTGCAGTGCCATTTGTGGTGTGGATGCAAACTTCTTTAGCAAGATCCAGATTTCAGTTTCTCAAACACTTGCTTAAGCAGAAAGGAAGCTAAAATTCTCCTATCTCTATTTTTATGTCTGTGGCTTTCCAGGGTTTCTGTTTTCTTCCAGACTGCATCTCCATGTCACATGTAAAATCCACGTCCAAGGAAGCAGTGGAGGGCTATGCCTCTTCTGAGCTGAAGAACAAAGTCTGAAATCGTTTGTGCAGTAAATGAAATAGGCTCAATTCCTCTATGGAATGCAACTAATTAGCTGATGTTCATTTTCAAGTTCGCTGTTCACAGTCAAGCTGAGACAATGCATAACATGCATTATAATGTCCCAGGAATGTGTCCTGGTTTTAACTGCTTCCTTTTACCACTGCTGCTCCCAGCCATGAATAACCCCTGCTTGAAATCTTGAAACATGATGAGTGTATTTTGGAGACATACATTTTCAACATCTGAATCTGAGCTCTCTGTGATGTAAAGCCTGTGAAAGAATGATTCTGGCACTGCAGCCTGGAAAATGTCTTCCTTTTAGATTTTCCTCTCTTTTTGTTTCTTCCTCTCTCTTCTTCATAGTCATCAAAAATTTCAGTTCTTTCATTAAAAAAAAGAATAGTTGCTCAGAGATTTTTGACTATTTGCATCAATTTAATTTTAATAATGCATGTACTGGATTTTAGTGCTAGCAATGAAACATGATTTATTTTCCATTATTTACTGCTATTTATTTAGGATTTAGTTAACAGTCTCTGTAGTTACAAGCAGCTATAAGCCAGCCTAGTGAGTCATTTCCTTTACACTGACACCCATTGAAATAGGTCCCTTGCTGAAAATTCACTGATGTAACCAGACAAGCAGTATCGCGAGAGGTCATAGCTCATTATTTCACATTTGCTCAAGTATGTGAATGTTTCCAGGACAGAAAAAAATCAAAAGGTTCTAGGCCTAGGGATGTCAAGGACACAAGAGAGGATGGATTTTATTCACATGAGTTGATGCAAAATTTGTTTGCAAAATTAGGCTTAGTTACCATCAGACACAGAAATGGGGCTATGAAAATGTTTTTATTAACACTCCCTATCCCTGGTTTCAGGCTTGCCTATGTGTTTGCAGATAAAGAATTAAAATCGTGATAATCCACTGACTCTTGTATAAAAAGCAGAATCATAATTGACTTAATATTTAGAAGCAGCTAAGCTAAATATACATTATTAGTTCTTGGCATTTGTATGATAACTTGTTCATTTACTCATCATGGTCATCCGAGGCCTCACATTTCTCCCTCACTGCTTAGAAGGCATATAACTGGATCAAGGAGAATTTTATTTCTGGAACATTCAAGAGGAGTTTGTAGCTGTATTTTATTGGTAAGAAATCAAATGCTTACAATGTACAAAGTGTAAAGGCATGCATGTAAATGCTGGAGATCAAAGAGTTAGTCTTCTATGGGGATTATCTAATGTTACTACTTTCTTCCTCACTCATTATTATGGCATCACTCAGAATATAGTGGGATTTCTTGTCATATTTGTTGATACACTGGAAAATACTTGAACTTCCTCCAAGTCTGCAGATCTGTCTGCCAAGATGGATTCCTGCAGAACCCAGAGGGGCAGCTTTGGGAGCATCATGGTAGTTTTTCACTAGACTAAGATATATTCAATAAATAAACAAGCAAACAAACCAGCCTACCTGAGGATAAATGAGGTTCCAGATACCAGCCTAAAAAAAGAAAAAGCCTGCCCTTGCATGCTTCCTCTTCTCGACAGCATCATGCTGCCATGTGCTGCCTGTCCCTGCACACCAGGCTGTGCTTCATCTTCCTTTGTCACACAGCTTGGCGAGTTTTCAGGCCAACAACAAACTGGTATAATAAGAGCAGAGGAAACATTTACTTTAGACATTAAATGGTCTCTTTAGTAATTTAGGATTTTTTTTTTTTTGTATTTTTAAGAAACCCCCGTGGCTAAAAAAAACCCCAAAACCTAGGTAAATTTGCATTTTAAAAACAGACACTGCAAACTCCTTACCATTTCTGGGTAGTGGGGGAAAGCAAGACTGAGGGGGAAAGCAGGAACTGGCTGCTTTAGAATGCTGCTCAGCATGTGGAGGGAAGGCACGTGGCTGGCAGAGTGGCTGCAGTGGCCAGGTGACCGCCAGGCAGCTCCAGTGGCCGCAGGTAGTTTGGCATGTCTGCAGCAATCTCTGCCTGCACTACCTCCTGTCGCACAGCTCCCACGCCCTGTCACAGCTTCACTCCTGAAATAAAAGGAAACTGACAGCAACAAGGAATTAAAAAGGGCTCTGTTGGAAGAAAGAAAAGCATGCAGTTGTCCTGGAAGTTTTAGTATAAGGAGTTTAGGAGACAATTTGGACTTCTCTTGCTTTTGAAATACCTAAGTTCATTTGCTTTGCTGAAGCTTACTTTATGATTAAGTGGGTATTTGTCTCCCATTCACTTTCTCTAGAAAAGACAGGTGGAAAGGAAGGCTTGTGTCTTTGTCCCCTTTTACATTCTTCACATTTGGATAAATATCCCCCGGTAAGAGGTGGCAAAGCTCAAATTTCTGATTGTTTTCCCATAAAAATACAACAATAATGCTGCTTGGCAGAAGTGGTGTCTATTATTGCTGGGTACATTTGCTGCTTTCATCTCTGATACCACAGCACTTCTTATCGACACTTGTTTGCTCAGAACTCCTGAGCAGGAGAACTTTGCAGTCTGCTTCTTCTAAGCCATCAGTCTTCATAGTGGAGGCCTGAAAGTACTTGCTCCCAAAGAAGCTATCATGGCTCACTGCCATTCTTCTTTACTCTTTCATAAAGTAGTTATGGACTTTTTGCCCCACTGACAGTTTTAACAGTGTATATGAAGTGTTCAGGTTCATGACACTGTATTTTGCAGTATTTTGTGGAAGTTTGTTGAGAAATATTCTGGCCACGATCATTTTCTAGTATCATGCTATTTAGGGGAAGCAGAATAGCCTATCATTCACTAACTATAGTCACATTCATTTTGGGGCAGATGAGCAGGTTCTAAATCATTCTACATCATTTTGCAGTCTTTTTTTATTTCTACACTGATCTATTAGGGAAAAAAATGAAATAATTAATACTTAATTGGATAAAATAGGCCCAAATATGCTCTGAATTGCATGCAGATACCTCATTGGTGATTGTACTTGCAATACCTGAAGGCATTTAGATTGCTTCATAAGACTCCCTTTCTTCTTGCCAAACACATAGTACTTCTCCTCTGAGATCTGAACTGTTTTATTTAGTAATTAAGGTAGTTTGTGCAGCATCTTAAAGATGCAAAGGGCAGATACATCAATTCCAAATCCAAGGACTAACTCAATGGCTCTTAAAGCTTTCCCATTAGCAAATTCTCTGAAGACAGAGAATTCTCCTGAAGGCATGCCTCAACATTTGGATTTGGCCCATTTTAAACCAGTATCAGAGACATAATGAAAGTAAACATTCCTAAATCTAATGGACATTTAACAACATCCTTTCATTATACAGTTTTATTACTTTCATTTTCAATTCCATCATGCATTTGGAGCTCACTCTCTCAGGTTACTCACAACCCTTTGGTCACCACAGGTTTTATTTTGTTCTACAGAAGAAGTGTGTACAAATCTGAAATGAAGTTAACTTTGTGTTGATGTTTACCAAGGAGAATCCCAAAAATTGCACAGTGGAGTTTTGACAAATTCTAAGATTTTTGAAACCTTACAGCAATCTTGAGCTGTTATGGCTTGAAGATAATATTTTAATCATAAAGTTACCCAAGCATGACTGGGCAGGTAAACTGCAGCAAATTAGACTGCAGCAATTCAACTAGAAATTGAATTTCAAGTTCAGACCTTCTGCATTTAATAGTAAGTTTGTCCTAGGTTTTCCACCTAGACACGTCTAGGTGTATCAGTGAAAGAGGCCTGATACACATTCTGTATAAAACTAGACAGCAAATTAAGAATGATGTGTTAGGAATTTCCTAGTGGATGAGTGTCACTTCTTTGCAACAGAATATATTTTGCATTTTGCTGTCTTCCTAAAAATATTTCCATTCATGTCTTTGAATGCTCAGTTTTGGTTGGTCTTTTATGCCAAAGATGAATGAGGGATATCTTTCCTCAGCAAGGTATTGTGATCCATGCTCCCTCCTCTTTGATTTCTTGTCTTGTGCTTCATACCTCTAGCTTCAATGCAAGAGCATTGGGACAACAACATATAGTTATTTGTCTACATGCTCTTTTGCAGTCTAGTTATAGATTTTCTTTGCACTCTTGGTTGGGCTGCTGGATTTCTTCTCAATGGAAATGACTGTAAGATTTTAACTGGGTTAGGAAAGCAATTGAGATCTGTTCCAGAATTCAAAAAAATTGTCTGCTTTTGGGGAAACAAATAATTAAATTTGACAGATGAACCTAAGAGAAAACATTTAATTTGATTTTGAATTGTTTAACTCCTTTTAAAAGACATGTCAAAGCAAAAGAGCTATTTTGAAAACAAATAATCAACAGTTTTAGACACAAAAATTCCTTTCTGATCTTTGTGAGCTATTTGTTTCCCTAGAGCAGTGCATTCTGCAGCAAGTGTATTATTCACTGAGAACACCTTTTTCCACCATTCCACCTGGCCAGCAGGAACTTCAGCAAATACAAGTGTTAGCAAAGACATGGAGCTAGAATTTTAAAAGTTTGCTCTGCAATTAAATTTCTTCTGAGTTATATAAAGTAAGTAAACTTTACCAGTCTCGGGACAAAAAGAAAAGTAAGCAGATTCCACCTTGTAACAGTTCCTGCTCTCTGGGCTTGTTAAACAAAGCAGGATCACCAGCTTTGTGCTTGGGTCTAAGGATAACTTATCTGATACCCAGGTTTTTTAATCTAGATGTTCCCAAACAGTTTTCACTGGCTATGTAAGCACAGAGACTTTACAGTTCTTTTTAGAAGATAAAACACCAAGAAAAGCAAAATCCTTTTGGCACAAGCAAAGACAACTATCTTTCATAGGTTTAAACCTATTTTAATTCTAGTATTAGCCTTCATGTTGGCTGCTTTTACCTAGTTGTGGGTAAAGATCTTGTTTGTCCTGTTATGGTTCAGATTAATAAATTGGTTGCAGATTATGGAACTTCTCTGTGCCCTGGCTCTGGGGACAGCAACTACTGAGAGATATGGGACACAGAGTACAGAGCAAGAATTCCTGTAACTGTTCCAGCTTAATCCACTTCCCCACATGAATTGGCACCCATCTTCTTGTTTGTTCCAACACAGTGGAATGCTCATAAGGTTTCAGTAAAGGCTTTGAGATATACCTGTGGCACCTGATGTTAAAATGTATGTTGCTCTGTAGCTAGGATTAGTAGTTTCAGGTGTTTCTATGTGTGCACACAAGAGGCTATTTCCCCAGTCTCAACTCTGCCTACCACAATCCCTATACCTATAAAAGAGTGGAGGTTTGGGATTGTTTTTAATTAGTCCAAACATTCCTGCAACTTCTTCTAAAAAAATAACGTTATTTTGGCTCTATTTTCTACTGTAGAAGAAATTTATGGCTTTTTATGAGAGTGCCTTAACTGCGGATATTTAATTGAAACTTGCAAAATAGTCAAACAAAAATGTCTGCCTCTTTCCAGCTGTCACAGTTGTTTAAGCCTATTTGGTACCACATCAGGAGCACTAAAATTTTAACTATACTGAACAGTAAATGAAACTGTTCATAGACTATATCTCAAGATTTTAAGTATCTTTTCCCTAATTAGCCGGTAATACATTATTTCTATCAGCTAAAAGAAATAGGCAATTGTTGCTACTGCCATAAAATGCTTTTCTAAAACTGACAGGAAAAGAGGGCAACTGCTCAGAGCTTGTTTGTCCAGGTTGTTTGTGCTGTAACACTGTCAAATTGCACCACTGCAAGGCATTTGCTCTGCACCAACTAGGCATGAAGCTATGTTTCATACAAATTATACTCTGTACTTCACAACTGAAATGCAGCTGAGTTTATTTGCCCAAATACAGGGATATGTAATAAATAGGTCACATGTAACTTTTTTTTTTTTGCATTTTTTTAATATATTACAGATGAACTCTCTTCCCAATATCCTCTGTAAATTATCAGCTTCAACTCTTCTCAAGAAATGTTCTCTTAAAAATCTGAAAATATTAGGGGGTTTTGACTTTTTTTTTTTACTAGGATGCAACTATAGACAAGTTCATACACTGTTTATTCCCTCTGGACACTGAGTAAATGAAAATTCAATATTTTATATTTAAATTCTCAAATATATGGATGTGAAGTAAAATAAATTATTTAAATTTGGTTAAAATTAGATGCTTACACTTAAAACACTACAAAAAGACGTGTGCACTGTGTGGCATGAGTATGAAATAAGAAGTACGGTTTAAAATGCCTGGAGTTTTTATGTCATAAAAGAAATAAACTTTAGTTTTTCTTCCTCAAGAAATAGCTAAGTAATTTTTTGACAACTTTTGAAAAAATAATAAGAGTTCTAGAGATAATCTATTAAAGTCTTTGATTTAAAATGCACCAGGCATGGAATGTGAATTTGAAGGAAAGCTGAAAATTGAAGCATGAAAAAATAAGGAAATAGTTTATTTCAGAAAAGGCTATATTCATTTTCATGGAATTTGAGTGGCCTGCTCAGGTTTTACTTATTTGATGAGAGATTATTTTCAGGAATAATTACATGGGAAAGAAGGACACGAGAAGAATGTTGGAAGTGATTCATTTGTAGCAAGAGTGGGGGGCCTGCTGGGTGAGTGATTATCAGTAACTTTGGCCAAGGAATAATAGCATCCTGAAGGCATCTATTCCACACTACTAAACCTGTAATTTTGAAAGAGAATGTCACACATGCATTTCTGAAAGAAATGTAAATGCAGGTTTGCTTTTATGATGCTCTGCCTCACCTGCCTCCCAGGAGGGCAGAAAAGAGCCCAGATCCATGGGGTGGACTAGGCAGGGTGTCCTGCTTCCATCGTGCCAGCTGCCCACCCATCATCTGCACCCCCGTCCTCTCTGCCTTCCTGTGCACATCAATATGTACATCGTGGACCTGGGGAACTTGGGCTGCAGGTGGACATTACTACTGAATCCCTTGCAGATGCTGAACTCTCAGAATGCAGTTTATGCATGGAATTCTCACTGTCATCTCCTGCTGAGGATCTACACTCAGATACTTGTACATTGGTTACTCTTGTATGAACTTTCAACCTGTAGGAAATCCATTATGTTATTTTCAACATGTATGAGCTTTGGAGAAGAGAGGCTTTTTAAAAAATTGTATTTTCAACAAGGCAGCCTACTGTGAGCACGTAAGATATGTCCTCAGATGCTTTCACTGGCTTCCCCTTAGATTTTAAATCAGAATCAGGGAGCTGTTGCTTAGATTCAGCTGTGTACCTCATTGCCTTATGTGCCAACAAAGGCATACTTCATTGCCTTGCCCAAGATATATAAAGAGATGTGGAAGGGATTTGTTGCTCACTACACTTCTATGAAAAATGAAGCTCTATATTAAGAGGGAATCTCATCCCTCTGGAAAGGATAACTTTCTCCAGGGCTGATCTCACACTGGAACGAACTCCGGAAATTTAAAAAATCCCCACAGACCTCACTGCCTTCTGCTCCAGTTGTGAGGCACTCTTCTTTGACCCTATCCTGTCTAATGTAAATATTTAACAATATACATATGTCAAAAACAACAGTGACCACAACTCTGAAACTCTACCAAGCAAAGCACAAGTTTTTCCCATGGGGACACACAGTATTAGTGATGGTGCTTCCTGTATGACTTTGCTTCTCCATACATAGCAAGACAGCACTGACTGTTCCATGGAAACCTCTGTAAAATATTGGAGTAGCTCTAGGTTACTTCTGGGAGAAAAAGGTCCAGCCCTGAAGTCAGCTGCCAGCACAGACTCCTTTCAGTTTCAATGAGCAGTTGGAGATAGTACAGGGAGATGGGAGGTAGAGGCAGTCTGGACCTTATGTCCATATTCCCTTGGATTTTGTAACATATTTATTTCACCTTTATACTTGAGGTTGTAAGACCTGTGTTTTAACTAGTATGCCACTCCATGCTAGTGGCACAATTTCAGGTATCTGAGTGTAGCACTCAAGGGATGTGACATTTATTCACTTGCTACCTCATCAGGGACTTGTGGTCAAGCTGATAGCCTGACCTGGGCTTTTTCCAGCTGTGTTTGAAGACATGAACAAGTTAAGGTATTTGCTCAAATAAATAATCAAAAGTACTAAATCCTGGTAATAAGAATTTGACAACAAAAGCTTTTTATTTCTTCCTTGGAATACAACACCATTACTTCTTTCTCTCCTCCCCACTCCTTTTGATTTTCCAGGTACCACTCAAATTGCCCATAAATCCTGGACTCTTAATTTAAAAAACAATCTCTCAATCTCTACCACCTCCTAAAATAGTTCTGAAAAATGGTAACTGTTTTAAACATCACATTATGGGTTTTGCTCATGCTACTGAAAACACAGGAAAAAAGGAAAAATGAAAGCAATAAAATAAAAATCTTGACTGTGTTTAGACTTTTTCACAACACATTAAATAGAAAAGACATATCAAGTTACACTATTAGATTAGCTGAAACCTGCCAATTCCACTGAAGTGTTACTACCTACATACACAGCTTTGTCCAGTGTTTGTGAAAGGTTATAGACTGCAATAAAACTCATTGAATTTTTGAAATAGCTCATATGCACCCAGGGTACTTGAAATATATTGCATAACCCTGGGATCATGCTTTTAGTTGTATTTACAGGAACACAGAGGCCTTAAATAGTGATATGGCTTCCAAAGTCCCCTGTTCAATTAAGTATATCATAGAATTGTTAGGGTTGGAAGGGACCCCAAGTGATCATCTATCTATCTATCTGTATATATCTACATACATAACCAACACAGTCACAATATGTAAGACTTTATCTAATTAATGTGTGACTTGTGTCCCATTTCAGGGGAAAAAACCCAAGCCCCATCTCCCTTGTTACCATGGGTGAGTGCATGTCCTGCTCCCCTCTACTTTCTATCATTATAGGCAAATTTTGGATGCAAATAATTATCTCCTTCTACCCATGTTTTGTGTCACTTCTTGAGAGGGAAAATGTACATATTTAGTCTTGTGCATCCTTCTAACAAGCTAAATTTAGCCTCTGCCTGTCTGAAGCTGGCTGTTTGGAGCCCACCCTGAGCCCAGCATCTGGCTGCAGGCAGACAGCAGAAAGGTTAGTTTTTCTCTCAGCCCAAAGGATTACACAGGTGAAGAAATGCCCTTCTATAGAACCACTGTGGGAGCACAGAACTGTGTATTTCTGGTGACAGCAACATTCTTATCATGGTGCAATTCTGTTAAGTGGCAAGAGTTATTTTAATATTCAGTTGTTTGGGTTTTCTTTTTCCTTTTGCGAGTATTTGAAATAACTGAGTTAGGCATGCTATTAATGATTCTATGATTCTATATTTTTAGGAATGACCACTCTACCTGTGCTCAGTGTGGCTAAAGAGAATAGCTGTTACTCTGGTTACATTATCATGCTTTAAAAATTCAAAGAGAAATCCCCTCAGAAGCACCACTCCTTATTCACTTGTGCTCCCTAATGGCAACTTTAAATGCTGTATTCTCTATTGTCTTTGCTAAAGATGCATGACTTTGTGCCTTTGCTGTCAGAGTGGCATGTATTGTGCCAGCAAAACGCAGTCAGCACCTAATGTGCATTTACAGAACTTCCAAAGACTGTTATATATACGTTTCTCTTCTCTCTTTTGTAGAGGATATGTGATTTCTTCTATCAGTGCAGCAGCCTGTGATGTGATAGTACAATGAAATATGTGGCCAGTGTAGCCAGATACCTTTTTTCTTCATATTGTGTTAAGGGTATGAGCCTTCTTTGATGTCAGTAAAGTTAATAATGTTTAGAGATATAAAAATGAAGTCAGTACTCATTGACTAAGAAAGTAGTAGTAGACTCTCTTGCTAGCCTTGGTTTTTACCAGCTTTTCTATTTCTCTACAAGAAAAAGCTTTAAAAAATTCTCTCTACGAAATTCTTAGACAATATGTGGAAAAGGCTGTATGTTCACTCCAAACTTACACCATCTTTTGGTCATTTTATAACACACAGGGAGGTGTCTTGCAGGGAAAAGCACTGCAGCCAGAATCCCTCTAATCTCTCCCACAGAACTCAAAGCAAATCCAAACTGAAAATTAATTGACATTGGTGAAGAAAAGCTAATGCCTGATCCCTTCTCAGTGGGCATTATTTTTACTTTGACATATATCTGCATTTTTTAGTCCAAAGAGCATGTTGAGAATTCTTAGGAAAAAAGGGTTTTCACTGAACATTCCCACAAAGTTCATCCCATAGGCTAAAGAAGAAATAACAATATAGTAATTTTATCTTTTTTACACCTCTCTATAAATTAGTTCAAACATGTTCTTAGTTCCTTAAGTATACACACTGCTCAAAATCTTGCAATAAAATACATCTTTGGCTGTTCAATTTTAGACCTTACGTAACAGAAATGCTGTGTTTTGATTATAGATAGACTACATGATGCTTTTTCCTCTTCTTTTGTTTTAGGACTAACTCCTAGAATAAATTGACTCATGATTTCAAAGTTGGCTTTCACTGAATATTTACTAGTATTTCTTGTTATGTTCTATATCATTTGGTTAGTGATGATGATTACTATGATGGATCACATAATTTATAATGCATCATACAATCTATTTGCTGCATTACTCATAGATATTGAAAACAGAGGGGCAAAAAAATGCTTCTCTGATGCTGTAGCACACAGTTCTGAGTACTGTTGCATTTTTTTCCATTTCCCAAACAGATCATGATTCTGGTGGCCAAATATGCAACAAACTACTTAAAAATCTAGTCATAAACTGAAATGCACTGAAGTATGAATTGAAGAGGTTCTTGAACAATTAAAGGCTCCTCCTCATGTTCTGAGCATGAGTTTGAGCCTTGAAACTCACTTTGCTTCTTATTCATACTTTGCAAATGTGGGCTTTTGCCATGTTTCAAGTTGAGCCTGAGCCAACTTCAGAGTAAGCCCATCCCTCAGGTCAGCTTACAGTATCTAAAGACAGTAATGCAAATGCATAAAACTGGGCAAGGGAACTTGCTGGATTCTTTTGCTGGTCTCTTTTACCTGGCATCCCAAATTTAATACCAAGTGGGTCTGAGGAAGTGTCAATAAAAGTTAGAAAAGAGACTTCTGTATTTTGCCTTTTGTATTCATAGCTGCCTATGATTTTCAACAATTTCAATACCTGTAGCATGTGCCTTCCCAGAATCTGATGGGCTTTTTTTGAAGTACAGCCCTGTCCAGAATAGGACCATACCTGCTGGTGTCACACTTTGATTTAAGTAAGGTGTTTAATAAGGAGATTATGAATGACTGAAATGCGACCGTGAGTATAATAACATACTGTAACACCTTTGAGCTGCCTGTCCCATGATCATTTAAGTGGCTGAGGATTATAACAGTGGGAATAAGATAAAGCAGGCCTGTTCATAGCATATAACAGCAGAGCTAAGTGGGGACTAACATACCATATATTTATCATATTGTGTAATAGTTTTCCTTCAAAAAGTCAGCATTGTCATGTATTTCTCCATCTTTTATCCAGAGGGCAACATAACTCTCTGTAACAGGGAAATGTTAAGCTTTTAAAACACCTAAAAATGAGGAGACTTATTACCATGATATCATATAACGTATGGAAGATGTGACACTCCCCTTTTCCTGGATCTTACTGGCAATGCTATAGATTTACATATGTTAGCAAATTAGATGATAATCTTAAACTATGGCATTCTTGAGCATTTCTTTTGTGTCCTCGGAATTTATATGACGTATGTCTAGTATATAAATACTAGTTTGCTCTGGCAAATACAAATGTAAAACTGCTAAAGAAACTGTAATTTACATGGTTATATTGGCTAAGTAATTGAGAAACAGGCCAATTCAGATTAGCTTTCTCACAACCTCTATTTTAATGTCTGTACCCCTTTTCTAAAGGCCAGCTCCACTAATGTAAATGTCCCATGATCTGAATTGCATGCAGTAATCTTGAGGGGAGAATATGTATTTGGCACCATTTTCAATGATCAAGACACTTTACATGACATTCTTGTTTAAACGGCATGAAAATCAGAGTTAAGTGCTGTGCAAATGAGGGCAGAATAGAGCCCTTTGTATCTCATTTTCCAACTGCCCTGGGATCATCTGGAGGTATAACCACATAAATCCCCCGAGGATATGTCTCCAACTCTCTCCCTTAACATGCTGTTCCCTGATCACATTGGAAATCCACTCAATTTAGATTTAATCTCAGCAAAATCTACCCAGGACTTCCTTTCTAAATTTGAAATACTATCTTTTTTGGTGCTTTTTTTTTGCTTGGGTTATTATGCTTAACTGCATTTTTCCTTAGCCATCCTCAAACCCACTTCTCTGTGGGGGTAGCGCTGTGTGCCAGGAGGGTAGGGGTCTCTCAAAATTAGAGACGAAACTGTTGGCTCATGCATGGGAGCATATTGCTTCCTCTGTCCCTGAGTTCTGCATGATTTTAGGATTGTACCTTCTCTCTGCCTCACTTTGCTTACATAAAATAAGACAATAATGTTTTCCAAACGTTTTTAACTTTCTAATCTTTTCAAATTGAGGCTCTATTGCATGGAGTAAAAGTACAAACATTCTCCCCACCCAAAAGGAAGCTTGTAATGAATGAGTACAAATTTACAAGTAAAAAATAAATAGCAAGTCGCATGTGGGGAAAGAGAAAGAGACACAGAGACAGATGGATTTATATAAATTCAGCCTTTAAAGTGCTGGTTGGTTGGGGTTTTTTAAATTAAATAATTGTAAGCAGTAACCAGCTGTAGTATTATTCTTCACTGTGTAATCTGCACAGTGAAATGTAAACAGGGGGTCAGGCTCTCCTGTGGCCATATGACCCTCTCAGCAGGAAAAGGGGGCACGGAGAGAGGCTGTGCACAGAGAAGCATACAAGGATATTCATGAGCTGGGAAATTTTGCAGCAAAAAATAGCTTTCCTGCATAGTCAATGGTGCATAGCGTTCGGTTTAAAAACCCTTATTAAATTAAGAAGAGCTTTCTGCATCCCCCAGCCTTTGCCACTGCTGCTGTTTGTACTTCCATAATGGTGTTGAGAAAACTGGGGCTTAATATCAACTTGAAGGTTTAGAAAAATGCAATAACATTCAGATACAACTTGATTACAGACTGAACAGAGATACAGAACACGAAAACTGATATGTCTGGGGAATCTAGCTCTTCTGAATCTCTTTGTTCCTTTAAAAAAAATTATTTCTTAAAAAATAAATGTCTGTGTCTATATGCATTCCTTTGTCAGCACAGGAAGATGGAGGGATTGGCAGCTAGGCATTCTTCAGTATGTTAATTATCTAATGTTTTCTGTTCTTTAAAATTCTCTGATTTTTCTTCCTTTATTTTTTCTCAGATTAAAAAGCTGAGCCCTTCTCTTGCACTCTGATCATAGTTCTCATGCTGCGTATTTAATACAGCATATTTTTTTAATTCACAAGCATACTCTTTCTGTCAATGCTATAGCCACTACAGCTCTGACTACCTTTTTGTTGTGGTGTAAACATCTTTTCCCTGTGGTATTTTTATGGCATAACAAACCTTTATTTATTTCTTAATTTATTATTTTAAAAACCAATACAGTTTTCCACCTGAAATA
>VZTN01015680.1:256494-268540 GCA_013400515.1 Erpornis zantholeuca | reverse complement strand
GAAACCAGGTTTCTGCTGGTCAGATTAAAAAAAAACCCCACAAAAACACAAAACCAAAAAACAAAACAACCAAGTAATATAGAAAGATAGATATAGGCTAAGTTATTGCTGACCTGGTTTTTAAACATGCTCTTAAAAAGACTTGCTAATGTCAATCAGTCAATACATAGTGTATTTACCTGGAATATACTGCACAGTGTAATGGAGACTAACTTTCAATAACATGGGATTAAATGTCTGAATTTGAACATTGCTCCAGAAGATGTGATTTATTAAAGGTTCATAATCCTCAAAACCGAATTATGAGTAGTTAAAACACCAACTGCTGTCTGTAAAATATACATATCATTTGCTGCAGAAAATAAAATAAATGAGAAAATAAAATACCCAGAATTGTGAAAATGAGTGACTGATGGTGTAAAATTAATGATTAATTGTATAAAATGACAGTTGTAATTTTATACAATTAATAAATTGTTATGTGTCTAAGCTGACCAGCAGAACACATGCTGTCCTGTGCAGCAGCTAGCCTGGATCAGAGCAAACTGAAACCACATTGGGGCCTGTCCTCTCCTACTTTGCAAGTATCTGGCATTTGATCTCCTGCAGATGAAGCAGGACCTTGCATCCCAGCCATAAGAAACATCCATTAGAAACCTGCACCTTAAAGTGGTCTTAGGACAGCTGAGACATGTAGCTGGAATCAGAAGTAACTGATGCCTTGCAACAGTCAACAGAAAACTTTCTTACGCCACGTATTTTTCTTAACTATGTGATCTCATGTGGTTTTAATTACTTGACAAAGTGTTCCCGTTTTATTTGGGTGTTTCTTTGTCCAGTTTTCACCAAGAATAGGAAATCTCCAAAGGCAGGATTTTAAACTCAAATTACAATTCAAAACTTCAGATGTTTATCTGAAACTCATGTGAGCTGTCTGCATGTGTGTTTCATTTAACAATATTGTTAAATGAAGTTTTTGAATATAAGATTTTCAATCATTGATTTAAGAGTAAAAATAAAATAGAAATATTCGTGAATTCTTAAAGGATTCTAAAATTACAATCAATTCTCATGAAGTAAAAACATTCAAGATGGGGCACATCCCCCAGAACACCACTAAGCTTTTGTATTCGTGAGAAACAGAAGCCTGTAACTGACCTGGCTTAACAGTAGAGCAGGAGTTGGTTGAACACGTGAATGGACATAACTCTGGGTTAAACAGGGATGACTACAAGCCACAGAGATCCTGTTGTGGACCCCATTGCCTCCTCTCTTTCCTCTGGCTATACCCAAGTGTTGAATAATATTTCAAGAAACTGTGACCTAAATTCAGATGATTGATCACAGTAGCAGTAGAGTAAACTTTCAGTATATCTTCACATTGACAGTGAACCTGGTATCAAACTTTAACCTCCAGCACCTTGTTTTCCTATAAAATAAAAATATTCCATCTTAAATCATTGCCTTTTCAAAAACCTAAACAAAACCATAAAAGCCAACACTTTTTCCTTTCCACTGATTTCCATATAATTCCAAGTCTCTTATCTCTCCAATTTCTCATGTACTCCCCCTTACCTTTCCTGATCTCCCACAAAACCCTGGCAGAATATCAAGAGATCTGATAGCTTCTTCTGGGCTGGCTGCCATTACCATATTTATGTCCTTCAGGGTTTCTGTGGGACTGATGACGCACAATACATCATTGGGCTGCTGTGACCAAACAAGGTTTGTGTGCTGCAGCTTCCCCCAGCATTTTGCCAGAAGTGCTGAGACCTGTCAAGGGGATGAAGAAAGATGAGTAAATGTTGATGAAGGATGGAGGAATAGTGTTGAAACAGAGTAGATGTTGGGTAGGAGGAGAGGTCTAAAAACAGTGGCAGGGGAAGAGTTAGTAGGTGTTTCAGAAATATCTGAAATTGAAGGGAAGATAGACGTATTTTGGTTTAGGATAAGTTGTAAGGAATGGACTATTAGAGGAAAATGAAAATTGAGAATTAAACAGAATAGATGAAAAAGGTGAGTTTGTATTGGGAGAATGATGATGCCCCACCCTGCACAGGATGATGACGATGACGATGACGGTGAAGAAGCTTCATTAGGATTTAGCAAAAGCATTTTTGTGTCTATGCCTTTGGCTGAACTGAACTATACTTTCCAGCCTTTGTGAAATAGCCTGTCCCTAACTGGGGTCCATCACTAATGAGTATTAACCAATGTATGATGAGGATTATGTCTACATTGCAGGATAGGATCCCATGGGTGAGCCTTGCAGTGATACTCTAACTGGTGTTGGGAGAACAATGGGATGTGCTGCCTGCCCCTTTACCTCACTGCCAGCAGAAGACCTGGCTTCATGAACTAACATGTGTGAGTTTAGAGACATCAGTTTGACCAGCTGGACAATCAGTGTCACAAACACTCTCCAGTGTCACAAACACACTGGAGAGTGTGTCTGCCTTCATACACACCACCAGCTTCCACTGATCCCCTGCTCTTATGATAGGTGTAGGAATGATGGAATATGATTTGCACACAATATGCCTATGGAAATGCAATTCTGAAAACAGTAATATATTATGTCAAGCTGTATGCATGATATACGCTCCCGGTTTCTTTCAAGAAACACCATTAACTTAAATTTTAGGTTGTTAAACTTCATTTAGCACCACCGTACCCTGTAAAAATGTAAGAAATAGCTAGGACAGTCACTCAGCTCACTATTCCAGTCTCCCACCTCAGTCTCACCTCTTAACTCTTCATCATAATGAGCAGTGTCTTTGAAGAATGGTTGTGAGAGATGCACGACAACCCTAAATACATATAAATAAAAATTTTGGAAGATGAGGCAGAGGGGTCTCTCCTTTTTATATTACAGCCTTGCTGCCACACTGAGACTATGACAACTGTAATCTCTGTCTTCCTAAAAGCCTGCTTTTTCCCTAAAGATTTTCCCAGTGACTCAATTTGATTGGTTTGAATCAAGGACACTAATGAGAATTTGAATTTTAGAATTTCAAAAGTTTCAAAGGCTTAAAATTGTGCCATAGCACATATATTTGCAGCTACGACCTTCTGGGAAGAGTGAAAGAGATAAAAGCAATAAACATATAGAAATTAGCCTGGAAAAGTTTTCAACAATGTAACTTGATTTTGAAAGATTTCCTCTGTACAAGTTAATAAAAATGAAGCTTAAGTATTCTTTTGACTTATTTGCCATCAGATGTGCTCCCTAAAACTATATAGAGAACCCTGAGCCCCCAAATGGAGGTGTGACTGCAGATCATATACAAACTACGAGCCCTGCAAAGGGAACAGTAGCAGCAAGGACACAACCATGAATATGTCCCTCCATGAACTTGACTGCACACACTGGTCATGTACTCATCCTGACACCTCCATCCCATTGTTCTTTTTATTACTTCACTAGAAAAACCTAAGTGAGTTTAGCTATGTCTGGCAAACATTTCAGTCTGGCCCATAATGCAAAGAATTTCTGAAAATCTAAACTCAGTTCATCAAAATGTGAAATGGTTTAAATGTTTAGGTTTTTTCAATGGCATATTTCAGTGTAGACTTAACTCCAGGTGTGTGAACACCTCCTTTGTTTTGATCTCCATGCAATGCATATTACTAACTAGGGTGTGATTATAACATATATACACATGAAATACAAAGACTGTAAGAAGACTTAGGAAATTTTCAGTGCTCATGCTGTTAATGTGAAACAGCCCTGTAATTGTCCTCACTATGTTCGTAATTCTTTAGCTGACTAAATGTCCCTTCTCACACACTTTCATTTATTCTTCTCCTCAAATCTTAAATTACCAGTTTAAAAATGCAAGCAATTAGAATATTGTGACTTAGAAACTTAATGCTTGAATTCAGTCCAGAATTTCATACCACGTTAAGGATGAGCTGTTTTGAAAATAACGGGCATTGTTGTGCTACCCTTTCTAGCTAAGACATGCAGGTCCTGTGATAATTGTACTTGCTTTTTTGGCTTTTGCAAATTAACACAAATATCTTGCTGGTTAATTTAAAACCTTTTATCTTTCCTCCAAAATTTCTATCTTTATTGGATTCACATCTGTAGTTTTATTTAATATGAACCAGATGTTGAAATCCAGGCAATATTTACTAGGATACTTGCTACAGACAAGAGTGTTGTGCCAGTTCCCTTGGTACAGTGTCAAACAAAAATAAAGGATTCTGGAGGTTTTTTCTGTTTGTCTACTTAGAAACGAAGCTTTCTAATCAATAACTTTCAAACTTCAAACTCCACAAGCAAAGAGATATGGGGGAATGTACTGGAATTCCACAAGCTGTTGCACTTCATGCACAAAACACTGTGTTAAAACTGTGGGGTTTTAATACAGCAGTATAAAATGCAACATGGCATGGCTGCAGAATCCATGCCATGGAATGATGCTCGAAAGACAGCAGACAGCAGAGAGCAGAATGCACTCTTAGAATCAGACATCAAAGCTAGCAATGAGAGTTGAAGCCAGGAGATGCAGCTGCTGCAATTGAGCAGCTGGTTGGTGGTGTCCTGTCTCCATGAGAGACAGCAGCTCCTGATGTGGGCCAAGTTTCAAGTCAGAGGGAGCTCAGATCTGCTGCATCTCCAGAGATGTCAGCATCTTTCCATGCTCTCTTAAATATGTGCATGCCAGACTTGTTTAAGATGTGTCTGTGTGTTTAAGGTGTGTTTTAAATACTGAATTAGATATTCACTTTTTGGTCCTTGTTTGGACATAGGTCACTGAGTGGCATATCTGGAAGGCAGGAGATGTAGAAAAAACAGAATCTATGAGATAGAGGAGATAAAGATGTATTCAGTATATATTTTCCTTAGACTCTATTTTTCTGTGCAAACTCATTATTCACTTAAAGAAGAGGCACAGCCAGTCTTTCGTCCTCATGAGCTGGAACATTTTGCTCTTGCAGCATAATCAGATTTTCCAAGCAAAACTCCTGGTTATTTCACTCACATTTATGCAGCCGTACAAGGCCTTGGCAAATTTCAAGTACTGCAGAGCATGGTAACATTTCAAATTATAAAACTTAAAATGATAACATGTACTTAAATTTTAAAGGCCAAATTAAAAAAAATGTTGTGTCTACAAAATGTGCATACAGGTAACTGATTGCATTTTGTACATACTGAGTGAACAGCCTAAAACAGCGGAGAGAGTACCTGAAACAGTGATATCCAGAATCAAAATGGATTGTATTTTGCATGCTTTCATTTCCTGGCAAATTTTGGCTTGTTTTTTGCAAGCACAAAGGTCTAAGATCAAATTAAGATCAAAACACTTACTTATGATCAAATCTTTACAAAAAATGGAGTATGAATTAGAAACATGAGATAAAAGACTCAAAAAAAAAATCTGTGTACTAAGTAAAATTTTTTCAACATACATTTCTTTATGGAACTTGTTTGGACTTTGTGTTAAAAAAACTATATAAAGAAAACAGAGTGGCACTGCATGTTCCGTAGTAAGGCGTAACAGTTAAAATCAACATGGTGAATGCAGTCCAGGATTTGGTGGGACCTTGTTTCAGTTATAGGATAAAGACATAGTTACAAGTTCCAAAGTGCTCTTAAATTAATCCCACTTTGGTACCACACACAGAATTTCTCTGTGCATCATTCCCTTTCACACCAGTTCTCCTGCCCATCCCTGACTTGTTCTGCTTAGTACGTCCATCTCTGCTGTGCAAGATCCAAACACAAATCCTTAAGTCATAATTTCCTGAGGAACTATACTTCTTCCATTGACTTTCTCAGTCATTCCTTCCTTATCTTCCACACCTGTAAAACAGGGAAAGAGACCCCTATGCAGGAGGTTGCAGAGTTTTGTCATAGTGCTAATCACCACAGTGTCTCTGTGAATGTTTATAAAGTGCTTTGAAGATGAAAATTGCCAAAGAAGCTAGGGATGATTATTATAAGTTAATGAATAAATTTCAACATGTATTTGATTGCCAGGTAATTCAGAAGGGAATCACCAACCCTACCCTCTCTTCCAAGAAGAAAAGTTGACAGTCAGCTAGTTGCTAATTAGCACTCAACTGAAATGCCTCCAAAGCTGAGTGCTCCCAGTTGAGTCCTCTAAAAAGTAATCTTTCAACTAATTGAAATATGCTGAAAATTGAGCAGTGGGTGAGGTGTGTAACAGGTAAATTGGTATGGTGGCGTTGGTTATGGAGAAGGAATACTAAACTTTTCCAGGTAGGAAAAACCACCCAAAATGAACATCTCAGGTGAATCACTAGCCAAAAGGAGCATCTCTTTTTCATATTCTCATATAGGTTTTAAGACCCAGGTTAGGGAGGAATGGTTGCTTAAAGAGTGTGTTGAAGTCTAGTGTTATTTCTTACTATTATTGAGGGGTAGTTATAATGATTCTTGCTTTGGACTGAGATAGACTAAACAAATTTGGAATAAAACATTGCACAGTACATTAAAGCTCAGTGACTGTGCCACATGCATTCAATTCATATTTAGCTTGTCTGTAAGGTAAACTAGTATATCAGAAAGTGGCTCAGATGCTTCAGGCCCTTTCCTCTCCCCTGACCTGTCTGATTTTTTGCTGGAGGGTCAGTCTCCCAGACCATAGTCTATTCCTGTAGCCTCCCCCACTACTTCTTTGGAGATTCTTTTTTTTGGCTGTCTGCCAATGCTATAAACCACAGCACTGTCTTCTCTGCTGCTGAAGGCTGTTTTCTTCCTCAGCCACTGGGAGATGGCTGCAAAAGGCAAATTACAGGAATTTCATCCCTTTCTTTCCCCTGTTTGACTGCTCTAAATTCACCATCCTCAGCATCACTTCTTCATATTTTCTTCAGGGAAAACACACTCATCAAAACTTGCTGAGCACTCTGAGTAGAGAATCTCAGTTGTTTCAAATAGCCCTTCCCAGCATCAGTCTCCAGTTAGAATCCACCCCAAACTTCAGCAGCATGTGGCGGGGGGTGGGGAAGGGGAAACTGAATATGTAGGGTGGGAAGCTACCAAGGCAGGTATGATTTGTGGAAAAGGAATTCTGCTCCAAAAGGAGCTATGGGCAAGAATATGAAAGAAAATGGGGAGACAGAACAAAACAAGACATAAGTGTTCTTGAAACTGCTGGATTCTCAAAAGCAGCCTTCATGGCGTCCTCAGAGACTCAACAAAACCAAGGTATATTAAATCTCTGCTCTTTTACTAGTCTGGATGGTGCTGTCAATGGGCAGGTATTCCTTGGTCTCCTGAAGCTGCTGCAGCCCAGAGAAGTTGCCCTGGAGGTCAAGGGCTTAATATGTCATCCTCTCCTTCCAGTACCTATTTCCCCTAACAGTAATCCCTCTCACATGGTCACAAAGTACTCTGTACTTACAGTGCCCAGGTGTGATGCAGGGTAGGTGGAGGCTGCCCAAGTCCACTCAGGTGCTGCACTGACAGCATAGTGAGGAACAAAGTGAAGCCACCCAGGCTTAAAGCATGAGTCTTCTGTGAGCTAAAGAGCTGCACTGCAGCTGGGAGCTCCTACAGACTAGTACCCCTTTGCAGTGGCACGAAGGGAGCACACTTAAAACACACAGCCCTGCCTTACCACTGCTTAACTGGAAAGATGGTAAGTCAGTTCTTCTGCTATACCTTGCCGGGTTTAGAAGGCCAATCAATGAAGATAACATGAAGATGAGATTTTCATCTATCCAAATTTGTTCCATGTTTATTTCACCTACTCTGTCTCCTTTGGGTGCTGTGTAGGTACTGAATGAATAAAGCAGACAGACTGCTCAGTCAGGCATGGGCAGGCTCCTCAAAGACCTCTTTCAGCTGAGCATTGATAAAGTTTCCAGAAAAATTAAATATCCATTTTGATGGAGGACAAAGGTGTTGTGTATAATGAAAAACTAAAAAATATTTTAAATCCTTTATGTGTTATCATCCATTTGGAAGAACTTCTAGCATCACCAGTGAGTGCTGGAGATCATTAAACAGGGAAAGAGGATTCTTAGAATTTTCATTTGTATTGAATTATAATTATATGTAATTTATGCAATGTAGGCTTGAGTTTGCTAAAAGCCAGAAGTATTTAAAAGATGTGAACCCCTCTTGCCACACTATAAACTCTGAAACACAGGAGTTTTGGCAGGCCCCACTTCTGTATTTTTTTAAAAACCCATCTGATAAAAATAATCATGTCATTTATTAATGTCAGAAAATGAAAATTATCACAACAAAAATAAAAAGTAATCTACATTGAAAAAGTCTGGAAATGTACATTGAGTTCAGTCAATATTTTTAACAATGGATCAAACAGATGTATTTCGTTTCCTGTCCACAAATTATCTGTGAAAGGGCACTGTTTTCTGGAATATATTTTTATTCCAATGTATTAATATTTAATGAAAACAAATTATATCTTCTAGTTTTCATAGAGATTCCAAGCATCTGGTACACTCTACACTAAAGCTGTAGAAATGAATGGAAGTAACCTGAAGCTTGTCAAAATCCTGTGTTTGAGCTCTGCAGCTGAATATATATTACAGATGGTTGGGTACTGCTGGTGGCTCTTCATTGCACATCCCAGCTTTTGATAAACATATTTCATTTAGTCACTCTTGAGCATCCACAGGAAAACAGTTTTGTTCTTTTACCTAAGGCGACTCCATCAGAAGTCTTCAGTGCTATCTGGCGTTTCTATAAACAAAGGATAGCTTAAAAACATAGGTTGTTAGTTTTTAAAAAACAAATCATGTTTACTTGAGCAGTCTCAATAGTCAAGTACCTGTAGTTTTTATCTCTTCATATCCTCTGTGTCTTTAACTAAGATCAGTCTCTCCTTTACTGTCTTTTAACAGCTACAAACCACCTTAAATGTATCCTTGTAAACCGGATTTCTGACAGGGACCGAACAGTCAACACATACTAGGGATAAAAACAGCAATTACACCTATTTACACCTGTATCGCTTTTTGCATTATTATTACTACTAAGCGGTGATTAAAATAGTGCAGCCCTCAGAGCTGCTTCGATTGTCAGCCTGGCAAGGCTAGGGCTGTGCCGCGGCCACACGAGGTGCTTTTGGCAGGGCTGTGTCACAGGGCTGTCAGTGACATGGTGTGGCAGGGGCAGCACAGGAGCCCTCCCAGCGCAGGCTGTGCCGGGTGCTCCCGCATGGACAAGGGAATACACTGCTCTGCTCCCTGCTTCTGGCCTGCAAGTTTCTGCTGTTGGTTTTTGGTCCTTCTACTGTAGTGCAATTTGGCTACTCACAGGCACTAGAGGTACCACACAGGTAGGTGCAGAGGCAGAGGACATGCACCCTTCTGCTCCACCAGACCCATGCTTTCCCCTGAAAGGAAGAGAAATTGTCCTCCAGAGCTGTCACTTTGCGAGTCCTTGACTTGAGTGGGTCCTTCTGTTCCTGCCCAGGAGAGGGCAATCCAGCACCCAGAGAGCAGCCAGATTATCCCACGCCTCCTTTGGGGAGCCCTGCGGTGGTTAGTGACTCGCCCGAGGGATGCAAAACATGGTTCTGTGTCTGCTGGTGGGGTCTGCTGGCACACATCCACCCGGACAGGAATCATGAGCCTGTGTCCCAGCCTCTCTCTGCACTGGTGTCTTGTTCTGTGTTCATGTGCAGCATCCAGGCAGAGCTGGGATAAACCAATGCAGTGTGCAGGTTTGGGGAACCAAGGACAAGTCCCAGTCCTTCCTTTCTGGCCTCCAGGTGCTGGAGTAAGTCTCGCCACTTTGAGGTGCAGCAGTATTTGCATGTGCATACACCCACATAAAGACAACTCTGCACGCACTGTTTCCTCATCTGTTGGTAGCCGTGCATATGCACAGGCACAGGAATAGACTCATTTTCAGATTTGGGAAGACTAGTCTCTTCCTCTTGTTTTCTTCCACCTCTTTTTTTCCTCTGCTGGCACTAAACTTGTTTTCCAGATTAAGGAATTTATTGACTGCCCTAAATCTTGGGTCAGATATTTGCCTTCGACCCCCGAACCGCTTTGGGTAGGAGCTTGACGCCAGTGGTGCTGGGGGTTTGGAGCAGCCCAGGCAAAGGGGCTAGCTGCATGCCCCTAATCCATGCCCCCAGAGCACACACAAAACTTAAAAGGTGGAAGATCCAAGTGGGAATCGAGATGACACTGTCAGGATCTCTGTAACTTTATGTTCCTTTGATTCTGCCTTCTGTTTTACTGTTCTGCGCATCACACTACTCTAGATGATAACAGGCAACTGGAAGAGCTGCCGGAGCCTGTAATTAGCAGGCTCCTACCCTGGGACTTGGTTCTTGCTGGTGGGCTGTAGGTGTGGGATAATTTTCCAGTTAATCAATGGGAATTATTAAAATATCACTGCATATTTTTGCTTTGTGCTAGACCCATACACAGAAGCTCTTATGAGGGCTTTGAGGGGAGTGTCTGGGGTTCG
The DNA here is from genome assembly GCA_013400515.1 of Erpornis zantholeuca. NCBI lineage: Eukaryota > Metazoa > Chordata > Aves > Passeriformes > Timaliidae > Erpornis > Erpornis zantholeuca. The sequence continues at coordinate 258,102 of VZTN01015680.1, read as the reverse complement.
TAATCATGAAAGAAATCCTACTGCTCCTTCCTTTCCCCCCACCTCAGCCAAAATAAAAATACTAATATAATTGCTATGTTTAACTTCAGGGAAACAGTGAATTTTAGCTTAATCAAAAAGTCCTTAAAACAGAAATAGCTTTCAAGCAATGCAAAATACTACCATTTTAATTACAGAAAGCAGTGTGTCCTTTCTTGGGCAAATACGTTTTATTTTGGATTTGCTTTACAAAGAAAGTAAAATCCATTACTTGGTCGATTTCTAGTTGGTTTCTTTTTTTACATTTTTTAAAGTATGTTGTAGTTTGGCTATAAATATTGTGTTTATTAGTGCTGTAACTCTATTTTTTTCTAGTCGTTTTGGTTTTAGGTTTTAAGATAGCCTTGTTGGGATCTGTTAGGGTACAAGGTGGATGCAAGGAAGTTTTCTTCTAGGTGTGTAGCCATGCTACAGGCTTTTCATGGAGCCAGGGAACCCTGGAAGAGCACTGTCACAGTCACTGCAGCACTACTGAGCCAAACGTTGCATATGCTATTTATTAAACTCAGCACCTTCAGTAATGGTACTGGACTGGCAGTGTAGCATTGCTACATAGCTAGGGTGCTCTTGAAGAGAGAAGTGACATTCCTCATGTATTATCTGTTGTCTCTCTGTTTAGTGACAGAAGCTGTGGGAAGTCTGTAAAAACAGCTCAATACGTCACTTCTTATGGAAACTGTTATTCCATAAGAACATACAGAAATAGTTTTGCTAAACAACTACTGGTAGGGTAAAGACAAATTATGATCCCAATCAGTGGTCAGTAGAATATAAAGTATGAACTTTCACATCTTATCCTGAAAACAGAGGTCAGACTTTCCAGAATTAGCCAAATGCCAGCAAAAATTAGAATTTTTCAGTTATGTCTTAAAATATTCCAACATTCAGTCAGATTTGAATTAAATTTTTGACAGTGGGTTAAGCCATATAACGGTCAAATATTTTTTCCGGATTATTACAAAAATTTAGAAAAAGTAATGGCGCATGCCTTAATTTCCCCATCTGTGAAATGGGCAATCCCGCAGCGTTCATGCGGAGCGCCCTGACTGAGAACCGTTGTGGCTGCAGCTGATTGTTATTCTCTTAATCATATTAGTTAACTAAATCTGTTCCTAGAGTGGTTCCATTTGCTTGAATGAATTTACATGAGAGATTAATTCAGCGCTGTTTATTGTTGTTTTTACATTTATTCAGTACTGTAAATAATGCCTGAATCTTTACAGCTGTGTATGAGGACACAGTCTGTGCTTCGAGGACTTTTTCGTACAGGTAATTTGAAGGCTCTCCTCCTAAACCTTGCACTTACCCATTGAGCAGATGAGCCCATTTTGTTTATTTTATATTTTTAGGACTTTTCGTTCACGTGGTGTCCGCTCCCAGCACTTTCCTGCAAGTATGATTCAACAAGATAAAGTTCATCCCTCACCTCCAAAGGGTGATCTCCTCCCCTTGCCCTCCCCTCCTCCCGCGGGACCCCCCTCCCCAATGTTAGATATTCACTGGCAACGCTCTCTAACCGCTACTGGATTCATGCCCGGCAGTGATCCTAAAAACTGGGAGCAGTCTCCC
>VZTN01015680.1:244668-255131 GCA_013400515.1 Erpornis zantholeuca | reverse complement strand
GGCATTTCTGAACTAGTCGGCAGCGCGGACAGGAAATGACCCCTCCAGAAACTGCTGCTTTAAAACCGAGCGGCGGTGCCTGAAGCTATCCAGCCTCCCTCTCCGTGTCTGGAGCCTGTGCGCTCCCGCTCCCCCCACCCCCCGCCCGTCTCCGCCGGAGCGGGCTCCCACAGCAGTCCCCAGCCAGTGCGTGCAGCCTGGATGTGTGTGTGTGTGTGCGCGCCGCTACTTTGTACTGTGAAGAACACACAGCCCATGTGCTCTGTATGGATGTTGATGATACTCTGTGTAGCTTGAATCTCTGCAAGCAGGCAAGATGTCCAGCACACCACATGACCCTTTCTATTCTTCTCCTTTTGGCCCATTTTATAGGAGACACACACCATACATGGTGCAACCAGAGTACCGAATATATGAAATGAACAAGAGGCTGCAGTCGCGGACGGAGGTAAGTCCCCCAGCCTTGTTTTCCTGTGCATGGACCGTGGTAGGTTTCAGCCCGAATTCCAGCTGAAGCGTCCCACTAGACAGTATAGTATATGCAGGCATGAACCCTAATTAATTTAGTAGTTTAATTGGGTAATCCCTCATTATGTTTCCACGCAGAGCAACTCTTTGAGGAAATACCAGCTTAGGCTGAAATCATGAAATTACAGTACAGCACTTCAGGATTGATTATTATGCTGGTCTCAGGAAATTTCTTTGCCTTAGTGTGTTGTTTGCTCAGGATCTGTCCTGCTGGCATTTGCAGCTATACTATTGCAAAGTATTGCTTTGGCTTTTGCACAAAATTAATTCAGGAATGTTGCAGGTTTAGGGGGAGAGACGAACATTTCTCTGGTTGTGTTTTGTAAACTCGTTAAAATGAAAAATGGATGATAACTGAAAAGAGGAGTGGAGTTTTAAAAACTTATTCCTAGGCTACTCTTAAAGAACACATGTTTGGGACAACCGACAAGAGAAATTTGTGTTTACATTTAGAATGCTGTTGCTTTTAGCAAGAGAGATGGTCAGTTCACTACTTTATCATATAGCTGTCAAAAGTACCTAGTAATGTAAACTACATTCACTGCTGGTTATGCTTTGTATAATGTGTTAGTGGTTTATACACCCTGGCTTCAAAATCCAGTTCAGTCACTGCAAAGAATATACTGAATGGGAGGGGGAAATGCTTTTGTCATTTAAAGAAAAAAAAATAATGGGGGCTGCATTTTGTTATTTACATGGTTAAATAAAACACACTTTTCAAGTCTGCTGAAGTGAAAGTGAATCAGGCTGCATTTCTGTCCATGTGTCTGTGTTTGTGCAGCAAACATTCTTGGTGCTGCAATTTTTCATAGTAGTTTATTAGTGGTGCCCTGAGAAGACTTTTAAAAAGTATGAGTCTTTTATAGTAAATGGCTTTATATAGTGGCAAATATCTGCCAGGTTCATGCCACAAAGTGTGGTGAAGGATCTCAGGTTGATCTGTTTGTGGTATTGTGATTCTTTAAGCTAACATGAGGTTATCATAAAATAAAACACACATGCCTGAATTGTCAGCTAAGCCATGGAGAATCTGTGACGTTTAATGTATATGATACAGCTAACGAGATGTGACCTGCTTTCTGATTGGGTACCGCCACGGGGTAACTGCTTTTCCATCGCTGTTACCACTGCCAGGCTTAAAACCTTGCTGGGGAGTAATTGGTAGTACACTTTGTGCTGGCTAAAAACTCCAAGCAGCTCCTTGCTCCCAAAATCATGGCAAGTGCTTGTCAGTTTTGCCCCAAGTTGTTGGTTGCAGGGGGTTGCTGCTATTTAGAATGAGGGGGTTATTGGGGTTTGTTTGCTGTTGGTTATTTGTTAGTGCCTTGCAACTCTGTTCCCTGCATTCCTATACATATTAATGTAATAATTTATAGACCTTTTCAAGTGAAAAGAGCAAATATGTGTAACAGAGTAATTTCTTCAGGGTTTTATATACAACCTGCTCTAAAAGCTGTCAGTGCTAACTTAGCCTTTTTACATATTATTTTAGTGGTACTTTTAATAATTGAGCAGTTCTTGATTGTAGTTTCTTTGTGGATGTTACACTAGAAAAGTTTTTGAGGGACTTTTGAAACAACTTCCCCTTCCTTCGTTGCTGGGATGTGCTGAATTAAACTTAAGCGCCTTTAACTGTGATTTTTGCTGCTCAAATTCAGATGGATTGATGTGGGCAAAAAGCAGTAACCCACTCTTCCTTGCTAGGAGTGCCTTGCTAGGTTTCAGCAGCATTTTACTTTGACAGACAGTGCTTAGTTAATGAAAGCCTTATGCTCCAGAATTTCTTTTATTTGCTCAGAATAAAAATTCTTTTGCTTTGTGATCGTGTTCAGTGTTTACATTCTGGTTCTCTGTTTTTTTTAGTTTATGAGCTCTGTGTTGTAAGCATTGTTGTTCCTTGAAATGTCTTTTCTAGCTAACTTCATCTCATTCATCTCAATTAAAACGTTTCCTTAATAAACTAACAAATTTAAACTAGTTGCTGGGGATGCTAGGTGTGGACGGTCTGTAAAGAATAATGCTGTCTTCTTGAGCAGGTCAGAAGTAGAAGTTTCACATCAATTTTATGCACTTCCAAGCATGTTTGGGATTGGTAGGTGAAGGCTTCTGGAGCATGTATAACTAACTCTAAATTTTTTGAATCCAGAGTCCTGTATGTCATGGAAGGAATGTGCTTGTGCTCTGGGTGATACAGGCTTACTGCATGAACGTTTCTCTTCAGGCACTCTTTGGAATAATGTAGGCACTGGTCTCTGAAGGAGGCTGCTTGTGCTCTGTGAGCCCCAGGGGGTATGTGAGCACAGGCAAAGCAGCTTAAGGCGAAAGGAATTACAAAGAAACTCTCCAAAAGACTGGGGGTAGCAAGCTGGCAGATTCCACATGGACCCAACTTGGGCATAGAGACAGTGGCAAATGGGGATGCATGAAAAAAAAAAGGAAACTACAGCTGTTATGCCAAATATATCCGTGGAAAGCCTTTGGGATTTTCCTGGTTTCATAAAAAATAAAAATGTTCTTGATAACCCTGTAGAGCCAGGTTCTCTACTGTCCCTTGCAGTGGTGGAAGTTCCAAGGCAGAGCAAAACATACAAAATTTAATAAAGTTGTACAGAGGATAGATGGAGAGCCTATGGAAGAAGGATCTGTATGTCACGTCTATCTGTTTCTCCTCTCCCTTCTGTTTGGAGTGAATTCTTTTAACAGTTCTCCAAAGCTTCCAGGTAGATGAGAAAATACTAAAAAAAAACCCACCCAAAAACCAATGGGCTGCTGGAAACACCATTGGGGAATCCACCAGTAAATGTGATTTCTATTCCTGCTCTTCCAGAAGCAGGATTGATGGTATGTTGGGAGAGGTAGTAGTGTCCCCAAAATGGCTCAGGGCTTGGGGACCCTTCCTGAGAAATCCACTACTTCCACTCTGGTTTCTGTTAGCATTGGGTGGAAGGGAATAACAGTCAGTGTGAAGGATGTGCTCAGTGTATTAAGCAGACAAAGTACAGAGTGATAAAGAAAGGTCATTCAGATGCAGCATAGCTATCTTTGTTGTTCTTGTTTTCTTTAGGAAGAAATGGAAGCCATGAAAGTAAAGAATTAGCAGCTTTACCCTGTGCTAGATGTGCAAACTTTTGCTCTCCAAACTTCTTATAACTTTATGGGCTCCTCAGACAGAACCTACAACTGCCTTTTTAAATTCAGGGTCAGTCTTAGGCTAAGAATTCCAATCACACCCAGGCAGGGGGTGGTTTTATGATGTAAGTACTGGCAAAAGTCCACCACCTAGCTAATTCTTATGTGATCTAAAGTAAATTAGGGAGTCTGAGTTACTAAACAGTGTACAGGAAAACCTTACCTTCCTTAAAAGTTGTTCAAAGAAATCTAATGCAGTAATACGTTTTTCTAAATTCATACATGCTTTCTTAATAATACTTGGGGAGCATCCAGTGCCATTTTGTAATGCATCAACAATCCCTATTTAAAGAAGTAAAATGAATATTTAAATGTTTAATAATCTCCAGCAGATATAAAGATAAATCTTGCTTACTTCTCTCATAGTTGATTAACTTCTGGTTAAACAAAATGCAGCTGTTTCCTTGCTCTGTGTGTGGTTTTCAAGATTTCATTCCCATTCACTCATACTCAGTTTATCTTAATATTTTTATATCTGTGTTAGTTTAACATTTCAAGAAAGGAATCCTGTTGTAGCATAATCAGCAGTTTCTGAAGTTCTAGGTGGCAATACACAATGTAGGTAAATGTCTCTGTTTTCATAAAACATCGTGTTTCAAAAGGCACCTTTTTCCCTCTTTGATGTTGTAAATCCTTTTCTGTTCTAATTTTTAACCATTTGAAATTGCTCACACTTAAAAGAAAAAAAAGGTGATTATATCTTGTACATAATTATTCAGTAACATTACAGTGTGCTGTGAATAGATCACTTAAAGTTGCTGACAGTTTAAAGTTTGAGGCGTTGCTTTATTGTCAGTAATCAAAGAAATGTATCAAGACTTTCACTTGTTTATTTAGTCCCTTGTATTGTTAGAACTTTTGTGTATCACAATATATTAAATTCACCTGTAACTCTCTCTGTCACTACAAGAGATTATGCTTTACATCACCATGGGATGCAACACACAGTTTTCCCTCTGGCTAAGAGAGCAGTATTTTAAGGGTGACTAGAGACCTTGATTAGTAGCATATTTGTTTTAAAGACAATCAGCTTAATCAAATGATATTAAACTCTTATTAAACTGCATAGTGAATTTCACAGATTTAATGATGAAAAAATATATCAAGAAAATTTAAAGGAAAATAAAGGAGAGGGTGTTATGATTATTTAAAAGCTACTAAATGAACTGGAAGCTTACACAGACATTCATATGCAACCAAATATTTAAAGCAAATCAAAGCAAAACAAATTTTCTGCAGTTTAGTAAAAGTCTCTTATTTTTCTTCCTCACATTGCTATCTGATGAAATAATCTTCTTCTTCCTGATGCATTTTTAATAGATTAGTCATAAAAATCTGTGTTGTGACATCACATTTGTTTGCCTAGCAACTTAGTATGGCAAACAGATCTCTCATATTGTGTACATAAGTCTGAGTTTGTCCAATGAGTTTGTTTTATTGAGGGGAAAACACATAAACTTCTGTCTCAAAGTAATTTTGAGGAAATATTCTTTTACCCACAAATACACTAATACTTAGCAATTCTAGGAACATGAGTAAAGTATTTTGAGAGTACTTACGAACCATGCCTTGCTGAAACTAAAAGGTCAGTGTTAAAACCCTTGAATGCCTTTAGGCAGACACTACCTTCAGAATGGATTCAAGGCTCTTTTTACTGATCGTCTTTTATTTTATGCATGTTTTTTATCCGTTAAAAAATTTCAGTTGCAGCTGCTTTCAATTAAAATTGTTACAAACTAACAATTCTTATGAGGCCAGGGGAGAAAAAAAAGACTCCACTTCCTTTACATGTTGATCCTTAGCTTACAATCAGGGATATCTTGCTGCTCCTGCCCACCCCCCTCCAAAAAAAGAGTCATAATAGAATGCAAACTGCACGCATACTGCTTTTGGGGGTAGGGGCTGGCGAGGGTGGAGAAAGAGTCACTGCCAAAGTGTAAGAATGGGTCTTGCCTGCAATCACTCTGATGCTTACTAGATAATTTTCTATAAAGAAACCTTTTCTACTCTTCTCTTTTTCATTCTTTATTCTTTAAGCCATAAATCCACTTAGAAAAACCATTAAACTTCATCTTTTTCTGATGTAAACAAGATTTACTATGCAGATCCAGTCTCAAAAATAGAAGCTGTTGGTTAGTGAGAAAGAACAAAATAGAAATCATAACAAGGACCCAGTCCTGTGCTCTTATTTAAGCTGGAGTTTCGCCTGCAGTAAGATTGCAAGATCAGATAAAAAAGAAAACAGTTTGGGTTTGGTATATACACTTTCTTTGTTTAAAAAGGGGTAAGGTTGCTAAACTCTTTGCAGTATTTTTTAGCTGGACTTCTTACTTCAAATGGTATTTTTTTCATCTATTTGCCAAAAGTTGCATATCTACTACAAACAGGCTTTTCAGCCATGCTGATACTTTGTTCAGTTGTTTCCTTCACAAGAAGAGCCTTCTTTCCTGCACTGTTCTGTATAAACAGGTCAGGATAGATCCCCAGTTTTTCCAGGTGCTCTTTTCCAAAAGTTGTTGCTGGGCTGTTTAACGCCCTAGAGGGGGGATCATGGCAGGAGCAAGGTTGCCTCAAAGAGGCTTATAGTTAGTTTCCAAATAGACTGTGGTAGGGCAGGACCTGTTGGCCAGGTCTCAATGGTCTTATTTATCAGAAAAAAATGAGTAGTGAAAGAAACATCCAGGAACCCCTGGCTAAAATCTTCTCCCTACGTGTGCATCTTTCTTTTCCCTGGGTAAAAATCTTCTTCCTACACATGCACCTTTCTTTTCTCACACTGGGTACATTCTTTTCTGTGTTTGTTTACTGTCAGAATTTAAGAGACAAAGCACTTTATGGTCAGAATACTGTTTCTATCACATAATGGTTGACAGCCATGCCCTACTAAACTAAAGCCTGTAAATCATTGATATAAGCTGAATAGTCCACTTGGTGCTTCTGAGGTAACAGGGAATCAGCTAGACCCACCTGCAAACTTAAACTTCAGTATGGGAAGAGCTGATGCCTCTGGAAATAAGTTCAACTTTCATACCTTAGAAGGTTAGTGAAAACTGAAAATGAGACCTTTTCAGAACTAAACATGAAGTAGGACTTGATATGTTTCTAAACCTATCACCTCTTTGGGGTTCAAGAGTTGATGGTACTGTGGAGTCTTTGCAAAGCCCATAAATTTTACAGCAACAGGCTGTTCTCTCCATGAGACTTCAGTCACCTTGGCACTACCTTGATGTTTCTACAGTATTGTCAAGAAGGCATGCCCATGTTGCAGCTTTTGGCCTGGGGGTGTTCCCATCCTCAGCGTACAGACTGCAATCACAGACTCATAGAATGGTTTGAGTTGAAGCACGAGACTTGAGCACACTAATTCTTGATGAAGAACTCTACAGCCAAAATATGAGTATCACACTAGAACTTCTTCCTAAGGTCTTTTTGTTGCCAATATTCACATTCAGATGCTTGTTCAGAGCAAAATGGCAAACTCAAAACTGATGAAGTAAAGCCATAGCTTTACATAGGTTTCTAAATATATTTAAAATCTACTATCCAGTCACCTGCAAGCCAAATAGTTAGATCTTTGCACTCTTTGGAGCACCTAATGAATTGGAATGTTGCTGTAAATCTGCCACACGTGATCTGCAGTACCTGTTGATACCCATTTTCCCCAATTCTAAGCTTGCCAAGCCTAGTTAGCTGAGGAGCATTGTTTGTATGTGTGTTTAAAAAGGGGAGGGGGAAATCTAATCACTGGGTACAGTTTTGAGATCAGATTACTCACATAAAGCAGATTCGGTGTGTGTCTAGATCCCATGAGTTTTACCCAACTGATAGCTGCAGACTAGAACATCCAAAAGAACTGCAATGCCTAGTTGGATGCCTTTATCTGTTGGATTCAAAGGAAACATTATGTGTGTATAGAAGTGATCACATTTGGAACCCCCTGATTGAAGCAGATTCAATAGATTGAATCTATTGAGAATATATTGAATCTTGAAAAATGAAATACATGGAAGAAACAACTGACCCTGTTTGAGTCTTACTATGTGCAGTCTTGCGTGTGCAGTGGACTATTTTTACTTTCCTTTTGGACTTTCAAACATTTAGTTTTTTCCTAACTACATTTTTATTAGGTTATTTTCTAAAGTAGTAAATTGAGAAAATTATGACTTTAAGCTCATTGTACATTTGAAGTATTTTATGTACCTGGTTGTGATTTTTTATTCCAGTTGTGTAGTTTTGCCTCAGCCATTAGCAGAAGATTTTATCAGACAAATAGCTGCCATCTGTCCTAGAGCAGGTTATAAAGAGATTTCTGAGAAATTAATGACTACATTATACAAAAAGCAATATTCTAAATCTTTAAATACAGTAGTTACTTGAAGAGAGGAAAATGCTCAGAAAACAGGAAAGTAAATAGAGTGAAACTTTTTCTTTTTATTTCTTCCTATGCTGAAGCACCTTCAGCATACTTCATCCCTTAGGAAGGCAGTCAGCAGCACCAGCATTCCCAATCACCTTCTAGACATGCTCTAGACATGGACTAGACATGCTCCAAGGTGAGGGTGGCAAGGCAGGCATGACACCTGCTTTGCTTCCAGATTTGCAGCCAGGACAGCATTTTATAAGTGGAAAAAGGGAATATGAAATGTCTCACACTAGAATGCTATGTTTTTTTCCTGCTGTTTACAAATGTCTCATGCATGGGTCGTTTGACAGTGGAGAAAGGCCTAGAGCTGTCCTTTTACTCCTCCACATTCTGATACTTTCACATTCTGAAATTTTCAGATTACCATCACTCACCATCTTCCCTAATTCTTGTAGCCAGCTTATGTACCAAAAATGTTATCGTGTTACTCTATTTTGCCTCACAATAATGTGAAAGGAAAATAAGTGGTATAAAATAGTTCCTTTAGAGCAAGTGAAAATAATTCTTGTTGTTCAGCATGTTGCAAGAGGGACCTTCTTCCATTTGGCACCCATTTCTCCACCTTTTTTCTCCATACCAAGATGTTGAAAACATTCACAGTACATGGATTTGAGATGTGTGTTTGCAGCCATACCTTTTGCTGTAGTGGATGAAGGCAATACAATAGGTCTGTCACTTCTACCTAGACTTAATCACTGGAGTATCAGTTAACCCTTAGGGTAATTAGGTAATAATGTTGATGATGTGATTTAAAGCATCATTTTAAGCAATTAGAAGTTCAGATATAATGTGATGCAGTTATGCATTATATAGTGCATCTATCCATTTTACACAGCAGAAATTACCATATGTTTTTTGGGAAGCTTGGCATTTTGCACTGACTGGGGTTCTGCTTGTATTTATGAACAGCATGCCTGTAAACTGTGGTAATAACTCTTTGAAGGCCACACCTATGCACACTGCTGATTATGTTAAATAGCATAGGCCCATTTTAATGAATGTGTTGGCATGAATAATGGGACATGAAAAGCCAACACACTGGGTAAATGTTCATTACCTGAGTGCAACAAATACTACATGAAAAATTTCCATGACGATTCACTTCAGTTTAGCAGTGAATTTGCTTTGGCTATGTTCGTGCTCTTTATGCATTTCTGTGAATGTTTGATCAATGGAATTTTATGCTTACAAACAATTGCAGAATGCAAATTTCAATTTGTTAACCATTCCTGAAAGAATTTGCTTATTTTATATGGGCTAAGCTGAGAGGCAGTGTTTCCTGTTTTGAGTTTACCTCCCAGATAGAACCATGATACTTAGAAATTAAATACACCAGAGAAGAATCTCTGATTGCTTTGCAGTGAGGACTGACTGGTGTATGAATGTAAAGCAAATTAATAACAATGGCTGGTTGCAATGGGAAAATTACAAGTCAGTAAATATGATGTATGTGCATAATTTTTTCATGGAACAGAATGCTGCTTAGTGTGCAGTTACATTAGAAAAATGGTAAAAATTTTCTAAGCTTCCTGGCATTTTAAGCTCTAGCCCCATCTGTGCTCATCCAGTCAAGGATGCAAGAGAGTAACACACAATATATGACCAACTCCAGCATATACTCTTAGCAGAATATTACATGGTTAGAGCATACTGCTTATTGTGAAAGATGAGCAAAAATAATATAATAATATTGAATAATTAGCGCATTCAAATAAATTGTTACTAATTCCTAGAAACCCTTGGTAGAGCATAGTGGAATTAATAAAATTTTTTATTCTATACAAATTATTAGTTCAACTCTTTTCAGTACTTCTAACACTGGCAGGATTAATAATGCGAAGTAAAAAGATTGGTCAAGATGCCAGCACACCGAGTACTTCTCTGCCCTGACAGTGCTGTAAGATTATTTAATGCCCATATAAAAGACATCCTGAGGCAACTGAGTTGCACCTTGACAGATTGTTGCATCCAAAGGGCTGCACTTCTAAATATGCAGTGTAGCACAGACTTCCTCATACAAAGCGATGTTAGCTCTGGTATGTAACCTGAAGCCACAACCTGCGTGTCTAGACTGACAAGAATCCTACCACTTGAGCCACTGTGACACCTTGTGGCTTGTGAAGCAACATAAGCATCTTTTGGAAAACTAGCAGGTAAAAGCCAGAGGTTAATGGGTATTGACAAATGTCCTTTCATTCAAATACCAACAGAAATCTCTTTGCTGGGTTACTATGCCTGCTTTCAAGATACAGTTAAATTAGGTGTTAGTGGGCTCATTTCTGTTTGTGTCTTTACAGTATGTATTTTACTGCTAAGTGGCATA
>VZTN01015680.1:179098-244655 GCA_013400515.1 Erpornis zantholeuca | reverse complement strand
TTTACTGCTAAGTGGCATAAGCTGGGACATCATTTTGCTAAGTCTGACCTGCTGCTATCATCTCCATGGCTGTGGTGTTTGCTCATCAGTCAGATTACATAAAGAAACACTGGTTTTGGATGCAGTACAGAGTAAATATTTTATTTGTTTGCAACCACTAATTTGGTTAATCAAAAGAATGCTTGAAGGGTGCAGAGTACTTTTTGATACTGAGTATGTTTTAAATGGTAGCTAAACAGTAGCTTCAACTAAGTTAGAGTTAGCATTTGGCAACGAGCATGTAAGCCATGAATCCGGGGTTAAATAGTGTTTCAGCTGTGGATAGTTCATTAACCACAATGAAGTTGTATTTTGCTGAGAAATTATCAGTAAACTTAAAATTAGGCCAATACTGCATGGAGCTGAGAAGGAACAGTGCATCTATAAATGCTCAGCAACTCACAGTACCTGACAATAGTGTCTTGATTGTCACTTGGTACGTCTTCAAACAAGCATGTCCATGTTTTCTTCCACAATGATCCTGAGCATCCGAGAAGAGCTGCCTGTAAGCTCGTGCATTATGTCCCATAACAATTTTCTTGGCTCTGATGCTTTCAAAAACTAGGCAACAACTGGGCTGAAAAAGTTGCTTTCTGTTGCCAAATACCACCTTATTGCAGAATACACCCTTACAATGCAAAGGGTCTGCATTCCTTTAATGTCCCTTTTTTTCAGGTCCACAGTGCTGTCACATAAACATAATGCATAGACATACATGCCCAAACTGGCATTTAACTTGATGGTGTGGGAAGAGGTAGCAGCCCAGGACTCAGGGCGTGCAATCTGCTTTATTTCACGCACAGGTATATTGATCCTTTGCTGAGCTTTATGCTCATAAAATTAGGTGATTACTGATGCTCATACTACCTTGTCTTCATGACGTGCACCTTTAGTGTAAGGTTCTTGGGGTCACCTCTGTTCTTGTACAGCACTAGAACAATGAAGTTGTGATCTGTATCTGCAGCATGTTTTTATTATTGTGCTGTGTATTGTAACTGACTAAGGCTGAAAGGTCTTAGTAGTATTTAAAATACTTTCAAACCCAAATCTATATATACCATTGACATTTTTATGTCATAAATAAAAATGTTTTGAATGATATTACATGTATTTATGCATCACAAAGAATTGTCTGATGATAGTACCATAATAATCTTAAGTTCTTGGAAGACGGCTGTTTAATGTTGTTAACACATTTTGTTACTTCTCAAATAATTCAGTACACCCATGCAAATCTACTGGCTTTGCCAAGCAACTACAAATATATTTAAGGCAGCATTCTGCTGGTTGATTTGTACATCTAATATTTTTATTAAATCTATAGCATTTTAAGTGTGATTCTTCAGTAGTTTCATGTCAATCAAAGAAGCTCATTCTAAGCTCATATTTTCTTAATAGTGGAAAAAACATCCTATCTTAAATTCCACAGGACAAGCATATTTTTTTTGGTGGGAACTTGTGCTGTAGAATATGTATCTTATTTCATGATGATTTGGGGAGGGAATATTGTAAAGTCTGGTAATAAATTAAGTTCTTGTAGTAAGTAGAGATGAATCAGGGAGGTTGTTCTAGGGAAGAAAGGCAACACTTATTTTTTTTCTTTTATTGTTTGCACTCTACTGATTTAATTAGCCAGTGAGAACAGACCCACTTTGAATATTAAAAAGACAAAATCAACTTCCCCCTCCCCCGTCCCCACATCTGTTGCCTTTTGGAGACTACTTACAGTACCAAAACTACCCAGAGTCTAATGGATTATGCTTTTTAACAGGCGTTACCTGCATTTGTTCACAAATAAATGAGGTAGTTAGAAGTATTTTATTCTGTGTCTGAGGAAAAGGTGCTGTTTAAATTGTCATTTTGAAAGAAACTGTGCTACCTTAAGCAAAACCAATACATTTTTGGTGTTACACAAATGGAGGTAGTCACAGTCTTGATACATTTCTGAATGATGATCTAATAGAAATATCTTAATGGTTACCATATTATAGAAACTTAAATCATTCCTAGGACTGCTTGAAGTTGGAAAGAGTGAGGTCCTGTGTGGAGTTATATATTGGTAAGGAGCAGGAGAGCATAGATTGATAAAACTACTCAAGTGATCTCTGCTCGTTTTCATTATGCTACTGCCTTCTGCAGTATCAATTAGATGGACTGAATTTCAATAAGGCAGCGAAGCAGTTCGCTGCACCTCTGCTGGGTTAGGCCCACCCTTGCACAGAGCTCCAGTCTCCTTTCTAATCGCAGTCTAGAGTATGAATATTAATGCCTTACCCGGGTTGCAGTGTTGCAGGACCAAGGGATCCTTGTCACTGGATCCTGCTCTGTGTCCATGCTACTTTGGCATCTTTCATCACCCGTGGACCCCAGAATTCCTTTCGCTTTGTTTAATGCCACATTTAAAGGCAGCATCAAAAAAGGGTGATTTTTTTAAATAGCATTTTTTCTCACCATTTTTATAGGAATATACTAGCTACTTTATTAAAATGTTTTTCCTGTGGAGAGGAAAGAACTCTCCCAATTTTGCTGAAGGTGGCTTTTTAGAGACACAATTGCCTATATAATTTTCAAGATTATTATTCGGAAGTATATGAAACTATTAGGACCATGGGAACTTGGTTAAACCCACCTGGTGTGCAAATTTAGTTACCAGAATAGCTGCACTAAGGTTGAGAACACTGTGTGTGATTATAAGAGTCAACTGAGAAACATAAATTGAGAGCTCAGCCCAGCAGCCTTTCCCTTCCTTGGAGATTGATGGCACACAGATGCACAATTGCAAATAACATAATTTGTAGGCCAGTGGTGCTGTTGTGATAAAAAAAAGTTTAAAAATGTATTCTTTTTCTCTATTGCAAGCTTCCTAGGTTTGCTCCAGTTTGATCTTGTCGCTGCAGCTCGTCATCCCATGCAAAAGTTCATTGTTTAAGTCGATAAAATGAGCATTTGGTCCTGTATATGAAGGTGCTGGAACAAGGTGCAGAAGCTGGTACAGCAAAAACTTGGTTTTGTGGAACCTGTACGTTCAAATGGATTTTCCAAAAAGACTGGAAATATTCAGCTTTTCGGTGTTGGGTTTGTGATAAAACTGCATGTTCGGGGGCTCATATTATGTTTGCACTTAAAATTTCATAAAATGTGAAAGGTATAATAAACAGCATGGTTAAGGACAAGCAGCACTTGTTATTAAGGAGTATTGTGTAGCAAAACAAAAACCAGAAACTGTGTGAAGTTTTTCTCAATCAGAAATTTAGCTGGAGAGAAATGTATAGGCCATAAATTAGCAGAATAGTAGGTAGATCTGGCAGGCTGTACGAAGTACATAATTTAGCTGAGCTTATCGGCACTCCTTGAAAGTGGACTACAAAGCCTACACTGTTAGCTGTATTAATAAAAAACAAATTTTGCAAGATTTGTCATTGGGGTTATTCTAATACTGATCGAAACCAAATCCTGGATATCCATAGTTAATATTTTCCAGTGTTTTTTTCCAGCAGCTGCTATGTTCTATTGCTTTACTGGGAAGGTGAAAGATGATAAAATGAAATTCATAGCTTTTAGTGTCTGCTCAGTCTGCAACTGGCAGCATTTAGGGTTTGTGGCTGCTGACCTGGCAGACTTACAGCATTTTTATGACGTCAAGTGCACACATCATGGGTCTGTACAAGCTAAATATGAGCTTCAACCTCCCTCTCCTCCCCGCCCCACTGCCCCCCTGCCCCATTTGTTTCCTTTTAGGAGACTAAGGAGTTCTTCCATTAAAAGTAAGAATAAGAGAACTGAGCTGCTCAGTGCGCTTGCAAACTTGTGTGTGGCAGCATGATCGAGATACTGGGCCCAGCAGCCTGTTTTTGTAGACATGCTTTCTGTATAGTGCTTTATTTACTTAAATGGTCACTTGCTGATTTAATAAGTAAAAAATGGATGCAGCTAGCAAATCTGAGCTCTGCTCAAATGAATAGCAAGTTCTTCATTAGCTTCAATATCACTAGCACCATATAAAGTATGGATTCCTTAAGTTTGTTATTTGTATGAACCTTTGAGTTCTTTTGCTAAGAAAATGAGATTGAAATAATTATATCTACAAGGTTTTATATATCTTGACAAAATGTTACTGTCTCTTTCACACTCAGTTGTATTTAAAACCTGTGGGTGCATTTCAGGCCATAAAATAAGTTTACAAAATAACAGCCGCTTGCATTCACAGTTGGACTTAATGATTTATTTATTTCTAGGAATTGCATTTGAAATTCCCAGACATCTAAATCTTTTTCAGCATAAAACTGACCACTGATCTTAAAAAATCATCTGTATCAGGACCAACTCAATCATTGACAAGGGCTGGAGGAAATGAAACATCTGGGATCTATTAAGATTTTTATTTATGCTTTTGAATATTGAAGTGTGTATGGCTGCTTGGCTTTTACGCTTTGAGCATGAATCCATTAAAGAAAGCTCTCACAATACAAACAGTTGCAAGGACAAGTAATTTGGGCTGGAAAGCAGGGACCCCTACCATGTAGTTGCACAGGAATTGCTAGGAAGACAATGACTGTGGTGAACATGGGTTTGTCTGTTTATTGTGGTGACAGAAAGACTTTATCAAGTTGTTCCCAAAGATAAGATTCTTCAACTTTCTCATGGTTTCCTGCAGAAAATGCTTCACCCTTGCATTTTTCTCCCTTCTATATGCTATGCATAGGAGGTGCAACCTTGCTGCATCTTCAGTGTTAGGTGATCGCGTGAAGTTTTCTTGCTGTCAAATACACCCCTGCCCACACCCTTATCAAAGGACACTGTTTGGTTATTAGCTTGCCTTTGCACTGGGAAGGAGGCTATTAGACCAGGGGCCCAGGCTGTTTTCACAGACTCTGCTAAATATGTTCTGCTCTCCTGTGCTCCTCTGGAGTCTGTGGAGAGAGCGGGGTGCAGGATAGAGGGTTGCAGCCTCTGAGATGCTCTGTCACCACAGTACCTAGCAGACTGTAAATATGTAGTTAAAGACTGACCTATATACAACAGGCAGTGCAGTTACTGGGCTTTTTCAGAGGTCAGGTTCTTAAGAAAAGGCCTGAATGGGAATGCAGTCAGGTTTTCCACAGAACAGCCCTGCACCTCAAAGGCAGCATCTCTGCCTGAACGAGGCAACTCTTGTGTTGGGGCAAAAATATCTGGGCCTGCAGACTCCTGATGCTTTTTTAAATACAGCTTTCTGCCTTGCTCTTCCTTCAGCCAACACATTTGGTTCCTAAGCTGCAGAATGGTGTGGGTAATTACTGGCAGTAATGAGGCGCTGGCAGAGGGCAGCCTGCAGTATGGCAGTGTGGCTGGCCTGCAGGCCCCGGGCGGCTGCACGTGCAGTGTCTTGAATCCTCAGCACCCACAGCCAGAGCTGCAGGAAGGGCTCCGGTCAGCCACCAGTAAGGAGCTGTATCCTGTTCTCACCGGGACCAGTCGCTAGAAGCAGGAGATCTTGTAATCCAGGTTAACAAACTGGAGCATTACAGGCATTTTGGATTGTAAGTCCTATTCATAGTGGCTGGTGGAAAGAAGAGTGCAGTACCAGGTAGTGATCTCTCTGCTGAGGCCAAGTCTCTTCCATCCTGCAGATATCCTCTTGTAAAATATATTTGGGATTTTGTCTGCAGCTTGCTGATTTCACTGAAGACTCTGAACACAACATCTGGAAAGAATTAACGGGAAACCATGTCACTTTGGGGGAGAGGAAGGAAAAAGGATGAATGCCTTCAGAGAACAGGTGCATTCAAAGTCTGCTTCCCTTAGTGATTTTTACCAGAATTGTCTGTTCTTTACTTTTGGATTCAGGGGAATGGGAGAATGATACAGTAAATAGTGTTAGTTTTAGGAAGGGAAAGGTTTTCAGAAGTGACTTTCCAGCAAATATACTAGTCTGAGTGACCACGAACAGGCAAATGTTTAAATACCACTTTTATAGACATTACTAACCCAAAGGGAACAGTAAGAGCAAAAGGGTTTCCTGGTGTAGCATATAGTGTCTTTAAAAGGACATTTTGAAATTTCTTGTGACCTGACATGAAAGTTGAGGATTGGATAATAACCTCTAGCAAAGATGACATACTTAGTTTACTTACCTTGATGAGCTACATTTAAAACTTGCTTAGAACGTATCTAAAAAAATTATACTGAAGTAGTAACTCATGGAAAGCTAATATATTATTTATCAACAAATGTTAACTAGGTTGCACAGATTTGAATACCCTTCAGGATTTCCCTTTGGGTCTTGTCACAAGTACACATGAAAATGTTAGATACGTCAGCAGAAAAACTTTAAAAAACCTCAAATTTGTTGAAGTTTCGCCCAGAAACTACATTGCTGATACAGGGAACTGCAATGAATACGGATGATTCCACCTCTCATTATCATTCAAAATACCAGTGCTGTGGATTTTTCCTTTTAAGTGACATTGTAAGAGAGATTTATTGTTTTACAAGTTTAAATTGGCATTTCTCATTCGTTTAGAGAGATGCACTATGTTGTAATACCTAGCAACTTAAACTCACACTATGAATGAAAAAGCACATTTACATAGTCTTGGAGCTAGATCATAGTGTGGCAGTTCTGTGAAAGATTGCCTGCTCAGTGATTGGTTGCAGCACTCCTGCTAAATGTGTTTCAATTCAGTTTTTGTCACTGAGAAATCGAGAAATAGGTGGCTTATTAAAGGTGACCACATCCTTTTATGCAAATTTAATGCACTTGGCAGGTTTATCATGATAAATAGTCAGGATGAGATAGTTCATGATGTATCTCTAATCTCTTCTGTGAAGATGTACATGTCTTGCAGGAAGTAGCCCCGTGAGAGTTCAAATCTTTAGAAGTATGTTACAGATGGTGATGTCTGCAGAGTCTCATAGACTTGCTTTGAAGTGGCTCCAAATGGTGCCTTCAGTTAATGTTCAGTTTTTGCAAGCTCTCTTGCTTCATCTCTCCTTTGGTGCCCTCTTCTCTCTTCCATAATGTTGTGTCCCTGTGTCCCCAAGTTGTTCCCCATACTGGGAACATGCACTGTATCTTACAGAGTACATCACAACTCTCTGCCCAGGCCTGTTATATTTTTGCCTGTAAAGTTGTTCTTCCATTGGAAAATCTGCATATTTTAAGTGAAGTGATTCACAACAGAGAAACAATAAAACAGAACAAATGTCTTAGAAAATCCTATCTGTCATTTGTGCATTGTGTTCGGTTTTTGAGTAAATCTTTGGGTCTAACATCAGTGCCAGTGTCATGTTAACTATGCCATGTTGTGTTAATTATAATCAACTACCAATATTAATTAGGCCAAATTCTCTTTAGTAACAAAAAATGGTTAAATTTAGATGATGCTGCTGGGGATCTGAAAAAGCTCACATAATCAAAAAAAAACACTGCAAAGCTTTTTATGTAAACCTTATTCTATTGGAATATAGCTAATGAAATATATACAATATAAAAGCATAAAAATGCATGTTACGTGTCTGAACAATTGTGTATTTTCAGGGCTTAATATTTTCACTTTTCATTAGTTGGCCTTGGTTGATCTGAGTTTGGATGGGCTTCTTTTCTGAAATCAAGTACCAAATCTCATGAAAAGTTTTATACCTGTAATAGTCCCTTTCTAAGTTCTCATTTTAGAATACTCTTAAGTATTTCTGTTGCTATCATCACTATACATAAACTTGTGTAATAATTGGTAATGTTTACTTCAGTATTTGTAAATTTTTAGTGTCTAGAATTTAGAAGCATTACTAGAAGCATTACTTCTTTCTCAAATGCAATTCCTATAACATTTACAAGTACATCTCTTTTAAACAGGAAAGGAAAGGCTGAGAACAAGAGATAGGATGTGGCACTCAGTGCCATGGTTTAGTTGAGGTGGTGTTAGGGCATGAGTTGGACTCAGTGATTTTGAAGGTCTCTTCCAACCTGGTGCTTCTGTGATTCTGGGAAAAGTTTAAATAGAACAGGAAAAGCTGAGGAAAGACTGAGAGCATTGAGGTTCTTCAGCCTGAGAAGAGAATGTTCTGGGGTGACCTTTTTGCAGCCTTTCAGTAGTCAAAGTGGGCCTGCAAGAGAGCTGGAGAGGGACTTTTTACAAGGGTGATAAGACAAGGGGGATTTGCTTTAAACTGAAAGAGGGCAGATTTAGATGAGGAAGAAGTTCTTCCCTGTGAGGGTGGTGATACGCTGGAACAGAGAGCTTGTGGATGCCCAATCCCTGGAAGTGTCAAGGCCAGGTTGTTGTTGTATGGGGCTGTGAGCAACCTGGTCTAGTGAAAGTTGCTCCTACCTTTTATAGGGGGTTGAAACCTTCCAACCCAATCCTTTTTATGATTCTATGAAATATCTGTATTTATGTTTTTTTTCAATCATGGACTACTAATTTGTATTAAAATGGTAAAAAAATCTTATATTACTATTTCATGTAATGGTTCATAATTATTGTGCTATTCCTCAGTCTACTCTACATTGAGTACCAAAGCATGGCTTCTGTTAAAAAAACCTAAGACCTAAATATCTTTGTTTTCATCACACTTTTTCTGTCTAAACTGTCCTTGAAGTTTTTTGAGTATTACTTACTTCTTACCTTACTTCTTGAGTTTCTGCTTCTACAAGTAGGAGCCATGGCTAGCTCTAGATGCCTTTAAAAGGGAAATGGACAATGAGCTGTGTATTCTTGAGCCACGATTCAAGAAAAATTTGGGGAAATCATTATCTTCCTGTGGTTAGTCTAGTTAAAAATCCGTGGGTTTGAGGTTGTACTGTTAGCCCTCAATCTGTGCCATTAACTGTGCCTCTTTGGACTGCAGACATTTTTAAATGAAGTTTAAATGAAATTAAATGTTGAAGGCACACTTGTACATCTTCATCAATATATGTTTTACCTCCTTGTTATTATGTTTTGAAAACATTGTAGTTTCATATGACAGTGTAATTGTATAATAGTAGTAATAGTAATAATAATAAAAGCTCTGAAAAACCATACCACAGACCCAATTAGCTGTCTGTAGTCTAGAAAGAGGTACTGATGAATTGTACAATCTCCTTGTTAAAATTCTGCTCATGAGTTAAGACTGTAGTGACTTTTCTGTCTCTGTGACATTCCCTTAGTTTCTGGTTATTGCTACAGCATGTCATCCCAAGGTGATTTATGGAATCACTTGGACTGATTCTTGATTTATAAGAATTTATTTGCAGAGCAAAGATGTTTTTTAATGAGAAAGAAAGTCCAAAATTATAGTTGCAATCTTTAATTTAAATACATTTATTCTCTTACCCAATTGGTACTTTATAGTCTAGATCTACAAGACTTCTATTTCTTACATAAATAATTCCTGCAGTTCTAATGCAGGCTCAATAAACACTTTAATAATCATGTGTCTTGTACTGTTTTAATAAGTTATGTGACTGAATGCAGACTTAGATTAACCCTTACTTAGAGTGCCTGGCTGAAATGTCACCATTACATTTCTTTTCCTGCATTGCACTGGTAAACCATTTGTACATGTGAGTGAAATGATAAGAAATAATTACCTGCTTTCTGCCCTTTTTGTCAGTATTTTGGCTCATGTGCCAGAGAGACTGAAGCAGTACCTGTAACTCGTTGTGCTCCGCCACAGACCATATGAAAACTAAATGGACACTGGAGCCAATCTGGCCATGACCAGAAGATTCATTTGTTCACATCTCACCCATTTTACAATTCAGCTGTTAAAAATATGTTTGGCCCATCCGTGTCCCTTTTGGTTGCTGCCCTTTTCATATGAGCCATGCTGGTTGTCTTTCATTTGTTGAGCAGTACTGTTTCTTTGCCAGCTTTCTTTCAGACCCTGACCTAGACCTCCTCAGTGCCATGTTCTGGCTCAGCTCCTCTTCTCCCCTGGCTCTTGAAAGATTGTTAATAATATGGTGCTATGGTTTTACTAGTGAAGTTTGGTAATGAATATTGTACTTCTCCCAATCATTTCTTAGCCTTTCTGGAGCAGCACTCAACAAACCAATATATTTACAATTCTGAGTTTTCTAACTTTGATGTTAATTTTTTTATAGACTTTTTTGTTTTGAATGATGGGTAGATAAGATACCTCTTTCAGTATGATTCTGACAATCGTCATATTCATCATATACCTGTCTTGCAAATGAATATGCAATACAGTGGTCTCAGTGAAGAATGTCCTGAATAGTATGTTCATTGCACACATAACCCAAATCTTTTATCTAGGGCATCTTTTGACTGTGCTTATGTGAGTGGATTGCTATCTGGTGATCTTCAGAGGAGAAAAGCTGCTTAAGTGGAGAGAAAAAAATAGGAAAGAGGGAAGGGAAAAAAAGATAATGCCATCAAGACTAAGTGCTTCACCAATAGGTAATATTTGTGTCCACACAACTGATACTACTTAGCAATCAAGAATATGCACTGATAAAAAGGAAGTGGAAAACACGAAATATTTACTCAACAGTCTGTTTGCTTTTATAGTAGCAACGACTCTAGCCTTTTATTTGCAAACTGTGAACAAAGATGAAACACCAAAATAGCTGTGCAGTTTTGTTTGGTTTTTTTTTTTTTGGTTTGTTGTTTTTTTTTTTTGTCTCTTTGGAAGCCATTTACACTGTCAGTTTAGTAAATGAGCACATTTTTAAACTTTAGGCATCACACATGATAGGTGTATATACTAGCCAGAGTAATTTCACTTACAGGAATGCCAGCAAAGCTCTGAAAACTAAAGTAGACCCTAAAGCTAACTGATTGTCCTGGCTGTGTGGGCACAAACATAAAGATATGGTGCCATTCTGTGTTGCTTGGCCAGAATGCCTGGAAAGAGAGATCAGGAAAAGACAGATTGGCATAAACCCTCTTGCTCTGTTCCTGGGAACACCATGAAAAAACAGATTCAAACTCAATAGTACTGTGGCCAGCTAGCAGAGTAAGGAAAATACTGGCAAAGTAACAGCTTTCGAATAGGGTTTAGAACAGTCTGGAGGCTCTTATTTTCATGAGTCAGTAAAGAGGAAAGATAGTTAATAGATGCTATTTAGATTAGTCAGCTTTGATCCTCTAATACTAAGGATTGCTTTAAATAATTCTCTTTCCTTTTTCTTCATAGAAGAACTTTCCTCTGGACTTAACAGAAGTGTTAAGAAGGGTCACCTAGTGATGATCAATACAGTAACTTGTTTTTTCATCAACAAAATCTACCACGAGTGTGCACAATTGGCCTGTAACCATCATGTTTATGCAAAGGCCATAACTGACAAATAGCTTGAAATATGCTTCTTGACAATCTTCTCTGAGATCTAATATAGAGAAGAGAAGGTGAAGGACAGACTCTACAAATATATCTGATATCTCACAGATATAAATAGTTGTAAAAGGAGATGATACTGCAAGATCGTTTTCTGTCCCCCAGTATGTAAGAAAAGAATGTGTGTATGAAAGAAAGCAAAATATTGTAAACTTCTAGGATTATCTGCAGCCAAAAAGTGTCAGTTCTCCTACCAAAAGAATATAGGTTGTGTGTTTTCAACAAGAGAGTATTGTCAAAAGGAGCAAATGAATAAATTTTCTATTAAAAATATAGGTTCATGTCCTGTGAATTTCTCATAGTTGAGTCTAAAATCACTTAGGAAAGTGTAGAGCATTTGAAAATACACAAGTCAAACCCCTAGAAAATTCTGTTGTTGCTTTTACATCCCATTTGACTTTGTCTAGGATTCATATTTGAAATTTTAGTTAAAAATAATACTGTCAGCTTTATATAAAAAATCGAGACACCAGAATCCCTTGCCAGTAGTGCTATAACAAGAAGATTTAAAAAAAATATCTGCTATACCTAGCACCGTTTATTGTGTATTGTTCAAATTTCGATAGTGTTTTCTACCTGGTAGTGAAAATATCGGAATCCTTTTTTCCTTTTTTTTTTTTTCCCCCTTTCTTCTGTTTGTGGTGGATTTCTTGGAGGGATTTTCTGGGACTGGTTGACTGGTTGGCAGGACTACTGATAAGGGTTTCATAAAAGGAAACTACGAAGAAAAACACCCTGTTGGAAGCCTTTATTTGCGTTAGAGATGCTAGCATATCTTCTATTTAGAATTTGTAGGTGTCTGCATGTACAGAAATGAAAACTGATGCACTGTGTGGTTTCATTGTCATATTTTAAACACCAACTCCATTCTGCAATATCTGGATTATAAATAAACTAGTTCATTGTCTTCTACTTCTGTCCTAATAGGCAGGCTTAGAGACCTCAACAGAAATCCA
Source organism: Erpornis zantholeuca (assembly GCA_013400515.1). Classification (NCBI taxonomy): domain Eukaryota; kingdom Metazoa; phylum Chordata; class Aves; order Passeriformes; family Timaliidae; genus Erpornis; species Erpornis zantholeuca. Next base: position 232,338 of record VZTN01015680.1, on the reverse strand, counting down.
TTGAACTGCTTTAGCTCTGACTATAGCTCCCAAGTTTGTTTGCTAATTGATAAAAATACTAAACAAAGACTTAAAATCATCATCATCACACGCACACACACAGAAAAAGGCAAAAAAGGTCTGGATGCCTGACTTGAACTGCCAGACATTATCTGTTTAAATTCTCAAAGACAGGGAGTGAAATCTGCATAGAAACTCAGAAAGAGCATCTATAGACTGAACACTTTCTCACATGTCAGTGCTCTCACAGGCTGGCATGTCAGAAAAGCCTTTGCAGTTTTGTTTTTTAGGGTGTCACAAGCTAGCACAAGCATGCAAGCCTTCTTCATTGCATGAAATTTTAAGAAATAAGTTGAATGACTGGATGAATGGAAGGAGTGAAGCTTTCAATGCTGGCAGTGAAACTTTAACATATGAATTACATGCTTCTTCTTCCTTCAGCCCATCTAACTACTCTTGTGCCCCAGGTCAGAGCTCACCGGTGGGCTGGCATATCACTTGTTCCCTTACAGTGGAACAATTTTTGAAGAACATCTTAATCTACCTGCCTAGGATCTCGTATTAATACTCATTGCCATTGTATGTGAGTACTTCCCAAGTGTCAGACAAACAATGATACTTCTCTCTTCCCCACCAGGGATGGAAACAGTTAGTTTGTTCTTTCCTCATGAGGGAACTTAAATGGGGTCAGGGAGGCAGGATGGTTAACAATATGGTTTTGTAACTTAGCTGGATGGGTGGATTTCATCTCCATTGTTGCTTTCTTCCTGCTTTGTGGTGGTTGCATGCTCACTTGCCTGCTTCCCTTCCTGGTCATTGGCACAACTCAAAAGAGGAAAGGAAGGCTCTAAGTGGCTGGGTGCAGAAGTGAGGCTGGGAAGAGGTGAGATGTTGTATGAAACAGACTGATAAGGAAGAGGCTTGATGACACGATCAGATAGAGGAGCTTTAAAAGGCTAAAGTCAGACCTGCTGAGAAGGATTTATTGCAGTAGCAAAAGGTCACGCATTTTTCTCTTATGAAGCCCCATAGGAATGGACTAGAGTGCAGAGAATTATGTGAAAGGCCTAATAGTAACAGAAGAGGAGTTAGTTTTCTCTCACAAACCAGTGGAGAGGAAGTCATACATGAAACTGTATAGGCAGATATGTAAGGTGGAGGTTGTATAGCTGAGGGTAGGCCTCAGTTTTGCTGCAGCTGGGTGCTGTGTAGTACCTTTTCCCAAAGGCAGTGACTTTAGCAGGATCCTTCTAGTAGACTACTCATGTACCACAAAGTGACTCTGAAAATATTTGTGAGGGAAAGAAAAACTAAAAATCCACTGCTGACAATACGTGTTTATTTATTTAGCTCAAAAACATTTTAGCAGTGTCCATGTGCCCTTTGCATGACAGCTCTGAGAGATTTGATCCTTTAATCCCCTGAGATAGTTTGGATGGAAGAAGGGAAGTAGAAGAGGAAAGGCATGGTGGTGCTGAGAAGCTCAGTGCCTGTGGAGTACAGGACCAATCTGCCTCATTAAGGCAGAAGACAACACTAGCTCAAACATGTCAGACCTTCTGTTTGCGTGGTCAGGTCAAAGAAATGCCAGATCCTCACATCCTAGGTTTTGCTAGGCTTTCCAGAGTGTGTGAAATGCAGGGGGCTTGCATTTCTTCCTTGAGAATATGCCTGTGCACTGTATGTCCACTCCAACCCTCCGTACAAACAGCAAGAGTGACACAAGTGTAACAAGGCAGCATTAGGCATGATGTTTCCACTGTGCTCAGTAATTCTGACAGGATTCTTAATGTAGGGAGTATTTGCAGTATGAATTGCTGCCAGAATTACAGGCACATTGTTGCTAGAACAGCAAACAGCAGAGAGCTAAAAATAGCAGGGGTCAAAATTTACTACTGGAATAAATCTGAGAACTGCATTAGTTTTGAGGGACTTCCTCATGCGTGACCAATTTGCCACATATGTTGCTTGATATGTGGCCATACAAGCTCTTTGCTTTCTCAGTTTTTGTAGTACAGTATTCATCCATATCTGCTTTATGTCTTTTTGGAAGCAAAGTGACTGGAATTTGAGAACTCTCTTTCCCTCTCTATTTATTTTGCTGTTTTGTTTTTTTTTAACCTTCTTTGGTTTCTCTCACCTTTGCTTCAGAAAAGCTGATGTCTTTAAGAGCTGTCAATGCACAGGATGCTCCAGTGCTAGCTTGTGATTGATAGGTGCTGTACTGAACCTTGTTGTCTTTCTGCATCCCCTTCCCTTACTGTGTTTCATTTCCTTTTCCCTTTACAACATAGTGGTTTTCAAGCTGAAGGTCTTTGGCTCTGCTGTGGCTTTAAAAATACTTCAAATTTAGATATTTTAGGAGTTCTGGAAAGGAAGAAAGAATGGTTGAGGGCTTTTGTCTTCCTCTTATTTTCTGATAGAGTTTGAATTTCCCATGGCAAAGAGAACAACTTTCACAAGGAACAGCTTTACCTGGCTGAAAGTTACATCCTGGGAACTTGCACAGCTATCCACCTGTACTATGAATGCAACAATCAGAATATCTCCTTATCTTGGGATTCAGACTGCAAAAAATGTTCATCCTATTAAAAAAAAAAAGGACAGAAAATAACAGGTGTCCACCTCTTACTAGGCTTCTTTTGCTGCCACAGAATAAAAAGTCTTCCTTTTTTCAGTGGTGTCATCTCTTGCCTTTGCTGAGGTTTTTGCAACCTAGACTTGCCTCTATTGTCCCATTTTCCTTTTGACTTTGGATTTGATTCACATATTTGTTCTTTCATAAAGTGTAATACAGTATCAGAGGCAATTCATTCCACATTGTTCCCTGTGCTGGTATCCCCTCCATGACCCTAACAGCCTGATTGGCTGGCAAAACCCCTCATCTGATAATTGTTTGGATTTGTTTAATGTTGCTGCAACTCTCTAAACAAACACATATTATGGTTATATTGTCTACATTTTGGGTATATTATCTGAATTTGGTTATCTTGTCTGCATTTTCAGTTGAACTCTGCACTGTTTAGACATGAAACTCCCTGGTGCCACTGAGACTTCACTTGGAATGGAAAGTTTTAAGCCAGCCCTGCTCCACCTCCATAATTTTAAGTGATAGCATGAAAGAAATGGAAAGCTGATTTATACAGCCCAAGAACCATTTATCTTTGTATAGAAAACTCTGTGTGGTGTGATAGCAGAGAATTCCTATGTGAGTGTGAGGTAACCTGTGCACTATTTGGGGCAAAACTGCTGATGGTGGGAAAAAGAAGTGTTTCCTGACCACTTCTGTTTTCATGTGGTTGAAAACAATGTTGGCCATTACTTGTTGACTGAGATGCTGCCTTGATCCTTTTGGCCTCAGAGAGCATGAATAAAAGTACTAAAAGCTTAACATGACTCAGTCACAGGCAGTTATTTGCTACACTGAACAACACAATCTAGACATTTTCCTCCTATCTACAAGTTAGCTTTGGCTTAATAGTTCAGGAGGATGATCCAGAAAATAGCTCTCCTGCCTTTGTAATTTCAGCAAACATTTATTTATGTTCACATAACTTGCATGCAGACTGAATTTCATTCAAAAAATAAATATAATTCCCTCACACATGTCACGTGTTTTCTACAGTCTATTAGTATTTATTAGTGTGTGTGTTTAAAATAACACTACATAGAAATGCTAGTCCAAGCTCTTTTTCTCGTGCATGATTCAGCTTAACCCTTCTCCCTGTGGTCGACTGTTCCTACTCTCCATTCCCACAGGAGGTTTTCTTCTCCTGAGAGTGGTTGTAATCTCATAATTATTAGGGTAAACCCATAAATATCATGATAAACCAGCCTGATCACTAATCAGCACTCAGCATTCCCCAGGTAGAACAACACCTGTGCATTTGGACTTAGGGGATATGCAGTAAAACCATTCCTGTGACAATAAATAATGTTTTTGTTAATTTTGTAATTAGACTCCTAAAACATACAAAGAACCGAGGAAAATTCTGGGTGTGTAATTTTATTAAACATGCTTGCCTTAGTCTGTGTTGATAAGAGTTGATAAATGCTGATGCTTCACTGGGCAGATTAATTAGGGAATACATAGCTGACCAACAGAAACAAGAAAGGCACCTGCCACACAGGAGCATTTTAAATTCAGCTTCCTGCTTTAGGACTGCATGACAGATTATGAGGGAGGAAGACATAGAATCAGCCATGTAATCCTGCTATGATCCCTCTTTAAACAACCAAGACTGCTGAAGACAAAGCAGGAGGAAACTTCTATAGAAATTTTATTCCAATGGTCTCTCTCAGGCATCCCTACTTAAACCTTCGGCCTGCTGATCATGTTTGAAGATCTGTTACACTATATCCCTCTTGGTCTTTACCCTCCTTCTCTAGGCCACCTCTGGATCATGCTCATTGGTTTTGTTAGTCTTCTGTTGTGTTTATATTTGAGTCTTTGGTAGATTTTTTTGTTTAGTTTTTTTTTTTTTCTTAAATCTGGCTACTTTAATTTGAAATGTCTAATTCAGACTTAGTTGTAAGTTTCAGCAGTCAGATTTAAATATCTTTGCCATAATGTTCATACTGCACTGAAATATTGAATCTGTTCTCGCTAACAAGGCAGTTTTTCACACGTTAAAGGAATATGTCGAATGTTGGATCTGTTATACTCCTTAAGTGTTGGATCTCTCCCCTACTTAGAGAAGCAGTCCTCATCACAGATTGCAATTCAACAGTAAAATATTGAAATTCTATTGAATCACATGGATTCTCCCCTGCTTCAGTTCTTAAAAAAAAACCCCATAAAACAAAGCTCAGTTAACCCCTAGAGCCTGAGACAAAATTTCATTGACACTGTTAAAAGAAAATATGCCTTAAAATACTATACTAATTTTTAGCTTTATATGTCCTCTACAAATATTAGGGGAGAGAAACAGCCAACACAACCCACAGTAATTGTATATATCATGTACTGCCTGTTCCTTCCCTCTGTCTTTTCAGGTTGAGTTTGTGGCAGTGTGTGTCTCTGCTCAGAGCTTATGTAAAGCCAATATGCCTGTTACCTTTCTGTAAACTCTTCTTATATGGTCTCCTGGACCTCTTCAGCAGACATTTAATTTACTGATAAATACCTCAGCTCTTTTATAGGTAAATTATAGAATTCTGTGCTCCTTTAAAACTGAGGAAATAACACACCTTTACAAAAAGTGAAATAGTTGGAACTTTAAGATATTACTTTAAAAAAATATAAAACTGTCTAAACCAGAATTTTTAGTGAAATAGCAGACTAAGCTGTGCAAGAAGTATCTTGAAAAAGCAGCATTACTGGGTGATTAGACTTTGTTTTTAGATTTAAGAGTACTGAGTTGCACGTATATATATATATGGATGCAGTTTTCAAAGTCAATAAATAGTGCGTCAGATCCTGTATGGAAAGAGGATGTTGCAGAAATAATTATAACATGATGTGATAACCCCTTCTTTAAAAAAAAAAAAAAAGGAAAAAAGCAAAGCAAAACAATACTGCAGTGTTCTGCCCATCAGGAAACCACGACAATGCTCCCACCTTTTTCCTGTGACTTACCCAGAGTTCCTTCCAGGCGACAGAGATAACTGACTGCTGCAGACTGGATCCTGTGCCAAATGAAAATAAAGAAATTTTTTTGTTAAATTTATACCTGATTAAAAATGAATCTTAACAACATCCCTTTTGACACTCAGTTTTACAGCTCTTCAGCTAAAATACTTCTTTGTAACTTCAAAATTGCCTAATTTCCTAGTGCAAGCATTACTCCAACAGGACAAAGACCAAAAATTACTTAATTCTGTAAATTCATATCTCATAAAATAACTGTGATTGAATTAGAAGGTTGTTCTTCTCTGTTTTTGCTTAAGAAAAAACTACTTGAAGTTAGCTTTTATGATTCTCTGGGACTTGAGTATTCATGAAACAGCCTGATTTGCCTATAATGCATTTCAAAGTGCATGTGACTTGGGGAAAGCTCTCCCAGTGTTTGAAATGCACATGTAGTCCCCTACATGTGAACTTCTGGGGTTGTATATATGCCTTTATGGACATCCTCCTATTCTCTGTGCATCTGTGGATGTGTTTTACTGTCCCTCTCGGTTCTCTGGGTAGGGCGGAGCTGGGGCAGCTTTCCAGCCAAGGCCGCAGCAGCACAGGAGCTGTAGCTTTAGAGGTCCTTGGTGCCTTGCCTAGAATAAGGCCACTTTTGTCTGTTTAGGAATGGTATTTAGATAAAGTACCCCATCACTGCAGTGCTCTGCAAGCATGTCTCTGGTAAGTGCAGCATGGATTAGGAACTGGCTGTGACATCAGGGTGCAAAGAAATTCTTGCTGGGCAAGAAGGAGCTTCTCTGGTGTGAGTGATGCTGGGGTCCACAGGGCCTCGCTGTGGTTCCCATCAACACACACACACTCAGTTATTTCATGCTCTCCTTACAGATAGGGAATTCTTTCTAGTCCCTTGTTTTTAGCTCAGCTCACTCAGTTAATTTCCTCAGGCATTTTGCAGGGTTATTTATGCTTCAGCCCATACTTAGCAGCCAAGTTATTTTTTTTCTTCTGACTGGCTACTAATGAAGAACAAGTCAATTTATCCTCATCAGTTAAATTATAAATACAGAGAAAACAGAGTAAAAATGTCACCACATGGAGATGGCTTTGCTTTTTTCCATTCCCTAAATCGTGGTTTATGTAAACTGAGATAAATATTTATAAAAAATGCTGGGCACAGTAACCCTCTTTTTAAAACTATTTGGATTAGCTTGTGAGATGTAACTATTGATGATACAGTTTGATACCTTTGTAAGTAGATTTACTTTGCACAGGAATGTCTTTCACTAAGTTTTAAAATAAATGTTTTGTTTTATTTAATCTGTGTAAGAAAAGGACTTGTGAACCACCAAAAAAAAGAAAAGTTGTCAGAAGAAGGTTAATTTTCATAGTATATATTGTGAATTGAAAAAAACCAGTCTTTCAGGCCAAAACTTGCCTCCAGACCAAATGGAATTAAAGAAGACAGACATGAGGGACTTGCATGGAATGTGTGGAGATGTTCTGTGCTCCCAAAACATGTTCAGGAAGCAAGCGAGTGTCCGTGCAGGTGTGCAGGTCAGCTCCCTGCCCCTCAGCACATGGGGCTATGGGGAATGAGGCTGCTGATTGTCTTGATCAAAGCCTTTCTCAGAGGGGCTGATTCTGCTGCTGTTGAAATCAGTGCCAGGGCTTCCCTGTATTTCAGAGCAAAGGGGTTAAGCTCTTCATTCCATGCCCTGGAGCTTGTCCTCTGCTGTGACCACGTTGTGCCATCCCATCCTCACAACTGCTACTTCTGCTGTTGTAAATGTGCAAGCCAGAGGAGAGTTTTGGAGTGTTTTTCTAAAGTATACAGTGAGGGATTTCAGCATTTTATGATGTTTTTAATAATTAATTGTCAAAAAACACAACAAAAATAGATAGAGCATTAAAGCAAATTTGCAAGCCATTGAAGTAAAGAGCTGCAAATAGAAGCAATGCCTGTATTCTACCTTTAGCTATCAGTATAAAACTCATCAAAGTAAACCAGTTTTATTTAGACATCTGGAAAATGTACTTTGACAAACATCCACTTGATGACTGTCAGTGTTTTATAAAAAGACTTTGATATCTAAGATCTGCAGAAACTGTCAGAATAAACTGGTTGGTTTCTTTTTCTTTTGACAGAAGGGTGTTTCCTAGCCATGATTTGTATTGTCTGCTTGATATGTTTTTAATATCTCAATACAAAGGATTATTTTTACAAATGTTTTTGTATCTGCTTGTGCAAAATGACATGACATTAAGAAGATGTATTTACAAGTTAAGCAAACTAGAAAAGCAGAATCTGTATTCCTGCTTCTTCCAGAACTGTTAATTGTTTTGTCCTCGTGGTTAATGGATAGTGATTTTAAGACTTTGTATTTTTGATAGAGTCACAGAGCTTAGGTAATCTCTCAAAACCTTCCTTCAGGTAGATGAAGAGAATACACTAATCTTGTATCTCAAGGGCAGGTGTTAAGAGGATGGAGCCAGGCTCTGCTCAGTGCTGCCAAGCAATAGGACAAGAGGCAGTGGGCAGCAGTGATTCCTAGGAAGTTCCACCTGAACATGAGGAAGAATTTCTGTACTGTGCAGGTGACCAAACACTGGAACAGGTTGCCCAGAGAGGTTGTGGAGTCTCCCTCACTGGAGGAGATATTCAAGAACCATCTGGATGCAATCCTGTGCCATGTGCTCTGGGATGGCCCTGCTTGAGCAGGGAGGTTGGACCAGATGACCACTGTGGTACCTCCCAGTCCCTATTCTGTGATTCTGTGATACTGTACTTTGAGTGATACTGTTTCCTTCATTTAATGCTACTGAATTATAGAGAGAGGGTAAAGTGCAGTTGATTCGGTTACATATTTTAGCCTTTCTATGAAAGGCTTTTCATCACCCATATCCAGCATAACTCACCTTAGATAGAAGGAACAGTTTGAGGCAGTAGGCATAACTGCACATGTCTAAAACAGCTTATTCCTCCTGGCTTTTTTTCTTTTTTTCTTTTTTTTTTTTTTAATCCAGAAAGGAGGTGTTGCCTTGCAGTGTAACTGGAGATGCTGAATACATTAAAGTAGGAAGATGAGAGGAATGCCTTGTGGGGACTTCTTGTAAACATGCAGCATGATTGCTTTTTATTGGAAAAGGCATTTCTGCGATGTTCTGTGCAGTGCTGTAGTGCCATAGATATGTTGAAAATGCTATGAAAGCCTTAACTATTTAATTCTCATAATCCATCTGCGAGCACTAAGTGATTAGTTGCAGTTTATCCCAGTGTGGGAGCTGCTCTTCCTACTTGCATAAGCCTGCCCTGCAAGGCCCTGCTGGAGATGGCGATGCCCATGCTCCGTGTGGCTGGCAGAACTTCTGTAGATTAGTAAGAGAGCTGGCAGGGTGGCCCTGGGTAAGCAGAAAAGTCTGCAAGAGATGAGCAGTTTAAACTGGTTGGGAGAATAATAGTGTAGTTTCTTGATGGCTGCAAGGGTGCTCATACTGCCTAATTTTAAACACCGAATTTAGGATTATAATTTCCTGTTTTGTCAATAGGGAACAGAGACTTCTCATGCATATTAATCAGATCAAGAGAAAAACTAAATTTTAGGATATGTATATCTCTCTAGACTCTTACCAGCCTCACTTACATAGTCTGGTACTTGCTTAAATGCAGGTTTCTGCACATGTGTTTTTCTGGTACCAAAGAGATAGCCTGGCCATTGTTTTGGCTTTGTGAGAGTACATTGTTTTGCAGAAAGGCATTTTATAGACAGATAAAATAAATACAAGAATCTTGAAACATTTTGTTTTGGGAAAGCAGGCTGCCTTGGAGTGGATATCCTGTATGGAGTCAGGAAGGTATAGGAGGGTACAGGAGATGCTGTGCTTGCAGTGGCTGTAGATTTAGAAATGGATAACAAAGGGGTGGGGGAGGGAAGTTGACTGCTTTTTTGCTCATTCTCTCAGAAACAGAGGCTATTTTTGTCTACAAAATTTCAATTCATCAATATTACAAAGCAGTCCTACTAAGGAAATGCCCTTTTTTAAAGTTTTTGTTTGTTACAGAATTGCAGAATATTTGGTCAACCTTTACTTCAAAAATGAAGGTTTTTCATTATTTCACTATTTACCTTCAGGGTAACTAAACAAGAATTCAGTTCCCTTCTAAAATATTACACTATTTCAGAGCAACTGTTTGTGGTACAGGCAATTACATGATACAGTTTCCTTGTTTAAGGATGGCTGTTCAGGGAATCACAGGTATCAGCATACTGAACACAAATAACATTGGACACAGCCTTAACATTGGACTTAACAAGTTTGAAGGAGGCTATTTATACCATTAAGAAGGTGCTAGAGAATTGCTGGAAATAAGTGTATGCTGCTAAACTTTGTCCTGCAAGGCAATAATACAAGCTGTTTGACTAGGTGGAAAAGTTTTTAATGCTGTGGACAAGGTTATGCAAAAATGGCTTGTATCTTTGTGGTAGTTGTGTCCTGGATTGTATTGACCAGTTTGTTTTCATGACCATAAATTTTTGAGCTCACCAACTTGTATTTCAAGGAAGGGGCTGCTTTCAGTTGGTTTGGGTGGGTTACTTTCCTTGACCTAAGGATTGTGTTCTTTCTTTCTACCTTTCTTGAGGGAAGTGGCCTCCTCTGCTGGTCATTCTATTTTTTTCTTCAAATGTGTGAGAGAGAACTTGTATCCTCATTTCCTTTATTTTCTTTTTTTTTTTTTTAATCCTCAGAAATGATCTTCAGTTGTTTATTTTGGCAAATGATTCCTGAGAAAGGATCCATGAGAGCAATTGTTGCTATTATATTAGCTTCCCCTAAGTTATTTCTAGCACCACCCCCAAGTCACCTTCTTTCCCTGCTTTTTGTCTTCTTGACTGCTTCCACTCTGGTTTCCTTTGATGGTTTTTTTTGTTGTTGTTGCCTGTTTATATCTTTTTGTTGTCTTTCCAGTTATGATTTTTCATCCATCAACTCACTGCTTTTCTAAGCCAAGCCAAAAAACTGCAGTAGTTTTCACCTACACTCACACAGAGATTTAAATCTTCAAGCTTCTGACTGTAATTTGTCTGCCAGTTCTCACCTTTTTTCCCCTCTGTATGAACAGCCTGTGTCTTTCCAAATTCCAATTTTGGGATGCTTTTCTCTTCCCCCGTCCCAGTTTAATTCCTAGGAGGAATGAAATCCTGGCTCCACTGCATGCTCTTTGCTACAGAGCAGTGCCCACACTTTTCATCTCTGTGACTCATAGCATACAAAATTAGTGCCTGCGAAGCTGGAAGAGCAGGGAGAAGCTGCAGCTCCCAAGAAACACTGGTAGCAGGCATAAGCTACTGCTCTCACTGAAGATGGTGACTTTTTCTTCTTTGGGCTTATCCCTGTTGCCTGCCCTGCCTTTTTTCCATATGCCAGAAGAAGCATTTGTGTAACTTTCCCATATCAGTGGAAGATTTCAGATAGACCAACTGAGGAAAATGAAAGACTAATTGATTGGTTTCGTATGTGTCAAATGCAAATATTTTTGGCTTGATTTTTTCCCTTCTTTTTAAGGAATTTCAATTATTTCTAATTTTTGTTTTCTTGGATTCTGTAATGATAGAGACTACTTAAATGCTGTGTTCACTGACAGAGAAAATGTGCAAAATTTTGCATTATGCATCTTTTCAGGTTTTCCTGTAAACTGCCAAAACTACAGATTCTCTGGGAATTTCTCAGGTCTCCAGTGAAATCTCATATCAGCTACAAATTTGAAAAAAAAACCAAACTTTTTTTTTTTTCCCCTCTTAGCACATCATTTAATAAACTAAAAAAAAGTTACTATCACACAGAAAGTTCCTCTTTGGAAACTATTTCAGTCTTAAGTGGAAGATGAGAAACATGGTGTACTCAGAGCATTTTATCAGCAACTATAGCTAACAATGTAGGTTTGAAAATCATTTAGAACACAGGATGAAAGTTGTCTTGGTTGTTTCCATCTAAATCTAAATCAGTCTTCTTATTTGAATTAACTTTCAAAACTGTTTTTTAGTAATTGTGTATCTGATGTAGTTTCATTTATTAAGTGTTTAATTGTTATCCAGAAAACTTACAGTTGGTACAGATAAAAATATTTAAAGGTCCAAAGAGTTAAATTTTCAGACTTTGACACTTATGAATGTATGTGTATATTTACGTATATATGCATAGATATACACTGTTTCATAAATATAGCTAACAATATGTTTTTCTGCTAGATGAAAAACCACCCAGTAGAGCAGGGTGTAAGTAGTCTGTAATAAGCTAAAATAAATCATCCAAAACAGCTGAGATGACTGTATTTTGTTCAAGGCTGCGTAACTGCCCATTTCAGAATTATGACATGATAGATATTTATAGCTGTCATCACAGTTTTTTTTAATTCATCCAGATTTTAAAACATTTTAAACAGCACATAATATTCTTCTCTGTTTAGGGGTACTTTCCTGTAAATTTAAGTCAGCTGCTAGATGCTAATGCAAGAGCTAGTTATAGTTCAGTTGAATTTTAACAAGTGCATGGATGGCATGTTTCTGTAAAATAAAATTCAGCGTAACTTTCCAGGGTACTTGTTCTGCCAAGAAATATGTAATTTCTCATGCTAACTGTATTTAATTGTTGGAGGATGTCTTGTGGTTTCTAGTGGTAAAAATGGATAAATATGCCAAAATTGGTCAGGCTAGGTAATATTATTTTGAGCTCAGTCCTTCATAGCACTGAGTATCTCCATCATTCCTTCGTCCTTGTGTAAGGAAGACAGCCAGGAGAGAGGCCCAGTGATGCCCATTTTCTTTCTGTCCTACTTGGGACTGCAGTTGTGGATCCAGAGCAAATGGATCACTCCTTAGCCCCACCTGGAGGTTATGCCCATTTAACTCTGGGTTTGGTCTCTTAACTCCTCTCTGAGAAACCATTTACTCTTATAAAAAAAGATGGCTTTTGGTTTTAACTGGAATCAATTCACAGAAATGAGTTGGAAAGTGAACAAACATCAGCCAGCTGCAATGACTGTGTGGTGCCTCTGTAGCACAAGTGGGGAAAGAGGGGGCTGAGTGCAGGCTGGGGGGCGATGTGAAGGAATGGGGGAGGGATGAATGATGGAGCTCACTCAGCTCTGCTCCTGGATGGGCTGTTCCATCAGGGACCTCTTCAGCTCCTGGTTCTTTTCAAGGAGGTCTCCCTCCAGCCATGCCCACTCTTGCAGTTGCAATGGCACATCTTGAACCCCTCCATGAATTGATTTGCCTTGCTAAAGAAACAGAAAGGTTCCACAGCAAACCAAGAGACAAATCCCTGCAGTGTTTTGCCAGGTCAGTTGCTTACCTGGCTGACAGAGGAGTTAGATGAACCCAAAAGTGGGAGGTGGAGGGCCTGCAGAACCATTAGAGAAAGGGAAGGAGACTGAAAGGCTGCACATTTTGATACAAGGTGCTGTTGGACAGGCTCATCTGTGCTGCCTAGCCACACTCTCAAAGTGGGATTTACATCTTCCAGGACATTCTGCAGGGACCCTGCCACTCTAGTCACTAAGAAAGACAGGAGGAAAACCAGGAGCTGTAAATCCTGTCTTTGCTTTGGTCTTTAGGGAAGCACTTCATTAGGGCCATTGGCTCAAATGCTTCCTGGAGCAGCCATTTATCCCCTTCTGGCCCAAATTTACTTCTTTGCTTAAGGTGTTGGTGATGGAGAGGTTCCTCAGCTCTCTTGTTTATGCTGAGCAGATGGGCCCAGAGAGCTACATCCGTGCTTACCAAGCTGGGTGCGGCTGGAGAAGAGACTCTACACCACAGGTTAGGGAGTAGGGCACTCACCTGAAGGAGGCAAATCTGGGATCCAGCCCTGCTCCCAGCACACTGACCACAGCTCTGATTATATGCAGAGGAGGAGGCTTCCGCAAATAAGAGGAGCGGGATTTGCCTGACCAAATGTGGATGGTGACCTCTGAGTCACTTTTCTAGACTCCATGTACGATCACTGGAGAGAAACATATTTGCATAGAAAACAACTCTTCCTCCAATGTGGACATTTGAAATGGACACAATGAATTGCAGCTTTAGAGCATCTCTTTCTCTCAAACAACAAGGAATTTAGAAATACAGACCACATGTAGATGACTGCACCAAAGGAGCATGGTTGACATAAGTGTTACAAAAGGTAACTGAGGAATTCAGGGGTATTTTGAGAAAAACACTTTAAAATTCTATTGCCTGAATTTTCCTATCAGCTTCTAAGCAATAGAGTGGAATTAGGTCATGATACCTTACAGGATGGAACCTTTCTTTCCCACAATAAAATGATTTTCACATTCAAATGTCTTAAAAACATATACATATCCATATAACAGGTATGGCCATTAGGGTTGGTGTCAGGGATTGTGGCATATGAATAAGGCCTACACAGGACCAAATACCAGTGGCAGCTAAAGACTCCCCTGTCCTCCACTGATTATCCATGGGCTGTAACACACAGTGGCATTGCTGTGATATTTTCCTATCAATATCGTTCTCCAATTCAGAATTCAGGTTTAAAATCAGCATTTGCATTTTTAATTGACACAGTGATAGTTAAGTACATATGGGCTGAAAGTTTTAAGAAAGACAATTATCCATTATTAAAAATATCGGCTAAAATGAATTAATGAACAACTAATCAAATTTATGTATTCTGTATTTATATGTATCAGTGTACTGCAGTACCTTTCAATCAAATGACAGTTGCTTAATAGTGACAGTGGCACCAATCATAATGAAGCAACAGGTGAGAACCATAGTAATTTAATTAATTAAATTTCAACCATTAATTTTACCTGTATTTGAGTCATTGTTTTGGGAAAGAATGACAGAAAAGTTCTGTTTATTATTGGAAGTTGTTCCTTCATAGAAGCTTTGGTTTAGCTTTTTTTTTTTAAGCTTCACACAGTGGTTTGGTTCTGATTTAGTTAATGTTCAGCCTATTCAGAAGGGTAAAATTACTGGGGTGAGCTTTATTGCTGTAATGGAGGTCTTGAGAAATTTAAATTGAGAAGTATTCTAATGCATCTCTGTAGAATATTATCTGCCTCACTTCTGAATGCTTTGCTACCATGTGCAGAACATGGCACATAAGAGGCTTTTGGGGCTCGATGCACTTATGCAAGTGTTTTTCCTTGCTGTCTCTTAACACAACAAAAAGACACTTGAAGCCTTTTCTTGGGGCTTATGTTTATTGCAAATTTAAATGTAAGGAGACCAAAGTCCATCACAATGCACCTGCAGGCTTTTTCTTTTCAACTGTAGACATGGTGATGATTTGCAATGAAAAATTCTGTTGCCAAGGAATTGCTGAAGTGGAGGTTTGTAAAACTCTGTTGTTGAAGATAGAGCCAAGATTAAATTAAAGGAAATTATTTTTTCAATGGGTTGCAGGTAAAAATTGTTTATAAGCTTATATTAGCTAGTCAGGGAACATAAACTTTATTCTGTGCTTTACACAGACTGTTCTACAGTGTTAATGTTGAACTGCATCTAACGAATTATCTAAGGAATATGCCCTGTGAACAGTTGCAAACATTATATGCTGAGATGTGTTCAATACACTGTTCATTGAGCAACTCTGAAGAGTAATAGTAATAATAATAATAGGAGCCTATTTGCAGACAGTTGCAAGCAGGAGAAATGGCTAAATGCTTCAGTTAAATTATTCCTTATTTGCCTTGTCATACTATGTGGTAACAGTTAATAATATAATGTGTTTTAGTAATGGGTTGGGGTTTTTTTCTGTATTGCTTCCTCTGTCCAGATTATTCTCTTCCATTAGCCCATTCTCAGTGGTTTATTTGTTTGTGAAGTCCATCCAGTGATTATAGGCTGACTTCAAATTTGGCTTTCCTGCTATGTCCAAGCGATGAAGTAATGTCTTCGATGGACACTTTTCCAGCAGATCTACTAGTGGAGGGTTTTACTGCTATTTTATTGAAATTCTTCCTGGAGGCTTGATAATGGCTGTGCTGAGTATCAAAGCTGAAGATGGATATGGACCTTGGACCTCTCTTACACATTTCAGAGAATTTCTAACCCCGTTTTCTGATCCTGAATATTGAAAGGTACTTTAACAAATATTATGATTGAGACTTTCAAATAATCAGACTTAAGATAGTATTAGGTCAATTTAAAATTGCATCACTTGAAGTTCAAATATGAGACTTTACAGCTCACTAAGCTTTCCTATTTATATTTAACTCATCTATGACTTTCTGCAGAGGAAAGTATTTAAGCTTGTAGAAAAACATGTCTTCTCTGAGCTGTGCATAACAAGCTGATTAATGTAACGTATTACAAATAATGTGGTATTCAGTTGTTTGGGGTTGTTTTAAATGAAATCAGTTCATGTCAGATTTTATAAAAATGCTAACGGCACAAAGTATATTCAGATACATCCATCTAAAAGCAGAGGAACATTGTGCATTAGAGTGAAGCAAGAGGAATTTCAGTGTATGCAGTGGATATTGCCACTTGCATAACAATTCACCTCTCTCTGTTGCTAGTGAATATTCATATTCCCATAGTAAGGCTCTTTGTATTTACTGTTCTGCCGAAGTGCGAGATGGCATCCAAGCCCTCTAGTGTTTTATCGGAGTAGACACGTCATTTGCAATGTTATTCTAAGCCTCCCTAAATAGAACAAGCTGAGATGAACAATACTCCTGTATACCTCTCCTAAAATTCCTTAAAATGTAAATGTAATGTGATATTGACTCCTTTAGAACTGCCTTGTTCTGTAAAATCCCTTACACTGGCTTGACTTGGAATAAGAGCAAAGGTGGGGGGAAGGGAGAGAGAGAGCTTCTCTGGACCCCGAGCAGACCGTATTTGTAGCCCAGAAAGCAGACTAAGAATCACCTCTATTAGAAGAAATAGATTCTAGCATGCAGGAAGGAACTGTGACACAGAAAACAAATTACATAAGTTATACATTAATCCATTCAAGGATTCTGCTTTCTGTATATCTGGACTACAAACTTTCCAATAGCCATCACTGCCTGTCTGTAGAAGCACAGCTTGTAACTGTGAACTATAGACTGCTTAAAAATAAGTAATCAACATGATTCCTGGCAGTGTTCCCTGCTCTGGCTAGTCCTGCCTTCATGGCTGTTCCCTTGCCTCTTATACCATCCTTCCTAGCTGTGCTCTCCCCCAGGCCTTCTCACTCTTACCTCAATCTTTCATGTGCTTCATCTTTTTCAGGAAAGAAACAGCCCCTGGTACCAACAGTACCCGGGGGGGAGTGGTTGTTTGCCTCCCTTTCCTCACCCTCCCCTGCTGCCTTTCTACTCAGTCCGCTCATTATCTTGGCAGGTTAAGTAACACCCAAGAGTTACATGCAAACTTTAGCACACCATATTTACAGCTTCATTGGCTGCTTTTTGGATGGAGGTCCCACCAGACTGATCTGGACACAAAGCAGGACAGCACTGGGTGCTCTCCCTGGCTTTGAGGGGGCTGTTTTCTCTCTGGAGCTGAGTGGCTGTTCTCTGAGCAGACTGACGTGCAGTTGGGTTTCATGCAAAGCCTGAAATCTGGACTATCCAGTTTAGATCCAGACATAGGGCGAGGATACAGTGCAGCTTTAGAGGCTTCAAATGTTTCAAAATAGATGTAAATAACTTCTGTCTTGAAAGGGATTCAAGCCCATCTTCATAGTCACCCTTATCAGTTAGCTTGTTCTCCTACAGTTCATTTGTACAATATTTGTGTGCAAATAGGGCTTTAATGTGATCAGACAGCGTAATTAAGCAAAACTGTACTTTAGAAACACCAAGTGAGTTTCCTCTTCATCTTGGTGGGAAAAGAGATAACAGCCATCAGGCCTCACTCTTTAGAGTTGCATGACTCTGTAGCTGCTCTTCAGTACCTCTCTAATCAAGGTGCTTCTCTTCAGATCACAGTAAATGTTCTGGGAAATCTTCATCAGTGCACTGCAAGGACTGGGAATGCAAATATGGAAATAACAACCTGTTGTTTTGATGGATTGTTGCATGCTGTGCAGGGACTGGTGAATGTACAAAATCAGAAGGGTGCTGGAAAGTTTGTTTTTAACAGTGCCAGAAAGGGCTGAGCTGGTGGTGTGCTTGATCAGGAGGTGCTCGATTCCTGACAGTAGCTCTGCAGCTGAGGGGCTGCCAGTCCAGCTTCAGTGATGCAGCCCTGCAAACTGCTGAGGGCTTTTCTGGGAACCATGGGACGGGGATTCAAAGCCTACAGACAGACAGACGCCACTAGGCAGTGTAAGGTAAATACTTGATTGCTTTTATCAACTCTCCTTATGTGTATTCCCAAGTATATGAAGGCAGAGTTTTTATCCTCAGACTATGTGGTGACTTTTGTGCACCATCTGTGTTCACTGTATTCTTTGTATCTGTATTCTCTAGAAATATGCCATTACAGGTAAGTCATATTTATTCAGGTAGTTGTTCAGTGCTTGTTCCCTAATGAAAACCTCATTGCCACAGGTTTCTGTCAGGTCAGGAGCCATTCAGAGCAGCAGATGGGAGCTGGGTGTCTCATTCCGGTTGGATTTCTTTGGCTTTTGTGTATTGCAACTGTGATCCTGTTGGGTGTCCTTTTTGCTGGTGTAGTTGTTATATGGGAATTAAAGTACTGATTTTGTTTAGTGATTGTTGCTATCAGTAAAGATACTTCTAATAATTATCTTCATAAAATATTTTAGTTTTTCACCATGACAGGTTATATTTGCTATTTGATTATATTTCAGTCTGTTAATTTGAATGTGATTTTTCTTATTTTATTACAGTATTCAATAGTTACTATATTTCATAAATATAAATGACTTATGACTTGAAACACTTGAGTGGGAATTATAACTTGTCTTTTTGTATTTTGGATTTTCATCAGTTTGTCAGGCAAACTTTAGGATAAAATGCCTGTACCAGTAAATGAGCTGTGTAGCTTAACTTGGCTGGGAGACCTAATGTAACTTGAGTAAGCCAACGCCTTTGCTTTGTGTGTCTTGCACGGGTGATACTTTAATCAAAAATAATCATTCTTAGAACCATCTTTTCATGGGAGTTTTTCCTTGCCCTCAACACATCAGCACATACAGGAGCTCATTTTACAGACATGTATGTAAATGTATGTAGTTATGGCGTAAAGATGGGGTGTATTTCAGACAGCACCAGCTGCCTCTGATGCAAGAGAAGGGGAATGTAATTGCTTCTGTGGAAGTCTGTACATATTTGCCAGAATTTATAAATGTTTACAAGTAACTGGTCTTCGCATAAGCAGGGCCCTCAGGGAGTGCTAGGCCCCCATCTGCTGGAGAGTTTTATGTCAATTCTGGTGATTTTTAGGTTATTTTCCCCGCATTTTTCTCTAAGAATTATCATCACTTGGCTTACTTACTTAAATGCTGATAGTGCCTGGAGAGGCAAAGGCCTTATTGTTTGGAGTAGTCTACATACATATGGTGAGAGACAGTTTCTCTCCCAACAAGTTTTCCATCTAAATAAACAAGGTTAACAGGGCTGGGAAGAAGCAGTAACTCCCCATTTCACGGGGGAAGTACAAGAAAGTGAGAGGAGCTGAGCACTGAGCCCCAATCCTGACAGGCACCAAGACGTTTGCTCCTGGCAGGGCCAGAGGGTTTTGGAAAATATTTTCAAGTTGAAAACAGTTGGAAACGTACTTCAAGAAAAATAAACATTGCAATCTGCTTGGATAGCTAAGCAGGAAATGGGCACAGAACTTGGTATCCCAGAGGTTCAGGGGATTAACGGCTTTCAACTACTTTTATGACCTTTTGGGGATATTCTGTGGCCTCCTGAGTGTGTTTGGTGGCTTAATTTGCAGCTTTTCCTTGTCATAATGCTGCCTAGAACTGTGCCTTTGACTGGAGTCTCTCAACTATACTTACACAACAAACATGTGACTGAAATCTAAGTGTGAAATGATCCGTTCCTTGGTGGTTTTGAGGAGCCTGAGAACGGTAGCTGAGATGTCTGCCTTGCTGTTTACAGAGGAGGCTTGCCTGAGGACACAAATACAGACCCTTTCTAGGATGCTGCTTGTCTTGCGTGAACTGTTGGTTGGATGACACAGGAGAATGTAACCAAGACACTGAGAAGAGTCAGGCTTGTAAAGAAATTCCTTCCTTTGCCTCATCTCTCCCCCAGCATGGCCACTGCAGAAAGCAGCAGTGAGAGTGCTCCTGGAACCAGCCTTACAGCTCTTGCCAACCACCTCAGGGCAGTGTGTTTCAGTGGCTGGAGTAAGATTAATTGCACACTTGAATTTCATACACATCTCTAATTATGACTGTATTACAGACAGCAGTTAAAACTGTAACATTAAGAATGTTTAAAAACAAACATTTGTCATCAGCAGGGAAGCCTTTAAGGAGGTAAATCTTATAATATTATTTCCCTCTACTCTCAGGTAAGAATAGTAGTGGATGAGGAGGGAAAATCTCCTTTACGGTAGAGGAAACGCCTCTCTGTCCAGTGGAGACAGCATTCCCAGGGGAAGCATCCAGGTTTGGGGATTTTTTGGAAAATCTGTTGTTTGTCTTCTATGAGACATCAGAAATAGCTCACAGCCCTGCCCAAAGCAACTAGTCGGAAGCTGAGCCCAAATTGTGCCAGCAAAGAGTGGCACACCGTGTAGTTTGAAGAGACTGGGTTATAATGTTGGGCTGATTTGTGGGGGAAATTAATATTTAGGTGGAAACGCATATTTAGTAGAATCCTATTTATTGCTGCAAATTACAATCACTTTGAAAGTGGGTTGATTTACCTGTTTCCTCCGAAGTCGTTTTCATTCTCTCACCTGATGTGGTGTAGAAAGAATCGAACCATCGCTATATTAAAAAAAGAAATGAGAGAAAGTGTACTCAAACCATAAAAACGTTTTTGGTTTCTTCAAAAGAAGAAAGGCAGTCTTGCCATAAATTTGGTAAACTGCATTTATAGTGCTTATGCCCACAGATTTAGCTTGTAACAGGGAAATGTGCTGTGTTTAAATACCCAGAAGGAGTCTGGAAGACAGATTTGTCCTGATAGCTTGTCATTTACCAAAATGGGTAGTGATAATTGGACACAGGAGACACTTGCAGATCAGCCTTTAATGACAGTGCTGATAGTTACTGAAAACATAAAATATCTCATGGTGGAGCTTCAGTGTCTTCTCTGTCATCAGCCCAGGCGATGTCCCCAGCAAACACCATATGCAAAATATTCTGCAACTGTACATATTAAAATTTACAAAATACTAATGAGATTGGAGAAGTGTAAGATAGGGATGGATAAACCCATCTTTCCGAGGTTGCTTTTGGCTCTGATGGCTCTGGCCTGGAATGAAGCAGGCATACTAGTTATCTACCAGGTATAAAACCTGTTTTCCAAACCTCACTTCCCTTGTCCAGCATTTTATTACTTATCTTCACCTTTTAGCCACCCTGTTGGTATTCTGTGCTGTAGGACTCAATGTTGCTCTGATGGAATGGAACAAGATGAAGATTCTTTCTTTAAAGAGTGAATTATTGCAATTAACTGAGAATCTGCGTATCAAAAAGCCTCCGGAAGTTTCTTAATGAGAAATTTTCCTTTTGCATTGCTTTTAAGTATAATTTATTGCAACTTCCTTGTTATTTAGCTTGTACTTTTTAGAAAATATAGGGGTTTTTGTAGGGCCCTGTACACAACGATGATATAATTGCAGAAATCCCAGCAAAAGGTCATATATCATTCTGACTTCTCCAGCTACACTTCTGCCTGTCAAATGACTGATAAGAACTGGTTTAGGTTTTTTTACTGCATTTTATGTGTTTGAATGCAACCTCTTAGATGCAAGATACTTATCTCCTTGCTTTATGCTGCCTTTTTATCACTTTTAACTAGGCCACTAGGCCCTGTCCTGCTTGTTGCAAAGAATGAACAACACTTCCTGCAATGGATGCCAGTATTGCTTAGTTGTAACATTTGGCTGTCTAAGGAGCTGCTGAAAATTATATTCAGATGAAGCTGAATTGACAGCTAAATTCTGAATTGAGCAGTAGATGGTAAAGTCCCATGTGCTATTTTGTTATTAATCTCATCAGGAGGTTGTAAAGAATAATACCAATAATGAGTCCTATCTTCTAGCCCTGCAAACCAGGACATATTGGTTATATTACCCTTCATACTATACTTCATTAATAACTTTCTATTTTACTTATGTATTATGATGTAAGAAGAATTGCTGGATCTTAATGAAGATATTATGTGAATTAAATAATACAATTTGACTGAACAGGTTAAAATTTATTTATTCATAACTATATCAGTGCTCGGTATGTTAGTGTGTGTGATTGAAAAGGTAGCTTTTTGTTTCTGAAATGAGACCTTGGATTAATAAATGCTGGAAAGATTTAAGAACTTCCTTTTCTGCCCTTTTGCTGATGTTGTTACCCTAGATTTAAGGTATTCAGGCTGTATTTATATTCATATCCACTGCTTCTAAGACACATGACCCGAATGTGGCAAAAAGATAATTTTATAATATAAAGGTAAGAATTTATAAGAAAAAAGAAATGAGGCCAGTAGCTACCCTATATTGAAGGTTTTGTTTGAGGAAAGGATCCCTGTTCAGCACAGCTGTTAAGATCTGCTAAAGTAAATGGCATTTAGGCATATACATAAACACATACCCCAGTTTTACTAATCGGGATCAGAAAGTTTATTGAGGTTTTTAATTAAGCCAAGATAAAATGTATGAGCACATTTTCCTGACTTGTAGTGGATTCAGTAAACTGTGTTTTCAGTAACATCATTTTACCTAAAAGTTATTGGGAATAAAAGGTCCAAGGGAGTTCAGTAACACAGACTAGTTCAAGTTCTCAAGACAGCACAAATAATTAATACATCTATAGACTTAACTTTAGGGTATTTTACTAAAAATTAATCAATATAGCACTTGTTGCTCTGTGCTAGGAACAGTTTCTCTGCCCATACGTTTGATGTATGTATGAGTATCAGCTTGGCTGCATGCTCTGAACTGCTAAATATTTACTTAGGAAGTTGTTGGGTTTTTCTGCAGACATCAAGCTGATGACTGGCTAGTATAGATCTGATGTGAAGAGAAGTGCCATCTCAAGTCAACCCTCCTTAAAGTAGACTAGACACTGAGACCTCCTGTTTTACCACAGCCTTGCTCACCACAAGCCACAAATTGCCCTTTTAGGAAAGCAAAGCAAAGTTAAGGCAATAATAATTTGCACTGCTCAGGCAAAAGCACTTTTTCAATGTGCTTGCAAACATTGCTGTAGAAAGGCACAAACACAATTAAAAATTCAAATAAATAATTTTTAAAAGTGCCAAACAAAGAAAGTAATGTTAAATTTCAATATGATCTATCAGTATTTAAACTTTAAGTTTGAAATCCCATCCCTATCTTGAATTCTACAGATTGGTTTGTAGAATGAAAAAACCTCATTTTTGCTCTTAGGAATCTTCAGTTTTTAATTTATTCTTCTGTCTTTGGCACAAAATCCAACTCTGATAAACTTAATGATGTATTTTTTTCAAGTGGTTGAGGAGAAAGAGGGGTGCAAACCAGCTTTTGGGTCTTTAGAGAGAAAGCATTGGTGCTTGCCTACTTTTTTTGTTTGTTTTGTCTTGGAGTGCTGGGGTTTTTATGAGTGTATTTTTTTTTCTATGTGTCTAAGATACTGAGAGACAGGCTGACCTGACAGACATTCAAAAGCATTGTAATCTGTATTTATTACTCAGTGGAAGACACGAGGCTAATGGAATGAATCGATAATGCTATGCATACACACACTGTATTTACCTAGTCCTGCTTAAGTCCGAATGGAAATTTTACTTATTGTTAAACTAATAATTGTTTTACCAGCTGTATTAGTTCTGGGTATTGATTTTACACTAGCAGTAAATTTGATAAATCTTTTTAAAACTATTTAATTGCTTATTTTGGTGTTTGTAGATAGTAAAATTAAAAGTTGCAGCTTTGATTTTGATTTGCCAAGAATAAGCACACACCTATACAAACACAAAAATAATACTTTTCTCAGAAAATTCTTTGCAGATATAAAACTGTTGTCTGATATATACTTAAATATTGAATTTTTAAAATTTTAAAAATAATAAACTATTAATAGTTCTGAATCAAATTGTCTGAATTTGAAGTAAGATGCCCACTTAGAAGTCCTAAGGAGGTATAATTTAGATGAAAATTGTAACCACAGTTAACTGTCCTGCAACTTTTAAATTGAGTTACAGGTGCTTAAAGGTGCATAGAACCACTGCAGGGTGGAGCACAGGGATCTAAACACTAACCATGCTCCAGCATTGTTCCTGGTGAGGGTGAATGGTGAAAAAAAGCATCTTTGGAGCAGTGTTGGTTAGGAGTGATGTTCTGTTGCTCATTTAGATCATGAACCTTTTGTCAATACGAACAATTAGTGGGCTAAAGATTCTATTGACCACACGACAAGAATCAATATACACAGTACTTGTTAGTTATTTACCACAGAGTGTATTAAAGCCTGTAGATTCACCATAAATCCTTTAAAGCTATCCTGCTATGATCCTTGCCACAACATGCATTGACACATCAATAAATCCTTTTGACAAGGGCGATATGTGAAAATCAATACCAGTTCATCAGCTATTTCCATGTAGTCTTTTCTACAGAGGTTTAAAGATGTTTTCCCAAAGCTGTAAAACTGACATGGCATAGGGACAGATCTTG
Source organism: Erpornis zantholeuca (assembly GCA_013400515.1). Lineage (NCBI taxonomy): Eukaryota > Metazoa > Chordata > Aves > Passeriformes > Timaliidae > Erpornis > Erpornis zantholeuca. Next base: position 207,996 of record VZTN01015680.1, on the reverse strand, counting down.
AATCAAATAGTGACCTTGATTAATGCTGTTCACACAAAGAATTTTGTAAATCCCATACAAGGGACATACAACCATTCCTGATGAGGTTCACTGTTTGGAAAATGCTTTTCAAAGCTTTTACTGTTTTTTGGTGGGTTTTTTTTTTCAGAAAGTGAATGAATTTTGTGTGCACACAGAACGTTAGGCAGGTTTTTTTTTTTCTCAAAAAGAAGTTTCTTCTCTGATAAAAATTTTCAGATGGTTCTGTCACTAAATTATTTCATACAACAGAAGAGCCATTGCCAAAGGCTGTGCTGTGCACTTATTCTGCTATACAAACTTTATTGCATTATAAAAATAATATGCATCAACACATTTATTTGCATATAATGCATTAACACATATATTTGTAATGGGAGGTATACAATTTAGACAGAGTAGAACCATTTTTTTAGTTGGTTCTTCTGAAGTGATTGAGGAACTTTGAACTGATCCTATCTGATTTCAAGTGTCAAGCAATCTTTTAATAATCTCGGCTCCTTAGGCTTCCAAATGTGGTTATCTTTCATGTCTAAGTAAGATTACTTCGATTTTTACAGTGATTCCTTCTATGCATACCGTCCTCCAAATATATGCAGTAGTTTTATCCTGAAGTTTTATACATTACTTATTTCATCAGCAAGTTCTAATTGTCCTGGAGGATGTAAAAAACTTTTGGAACCAATGTGAAAAAAAAAAACAAACAACCAAACAAATGCCCCTAAAATACAGAAATCTGGCTGAAACAAAACTTAAACAGAAAATAATGGCTACATTAATGACACTAATTGTTCTTCTTTTAAATTTACATGTTTTTCCCCTTTCTTGTGCAACAAATTAACAGTTTGCATTGCAAAGTATCCAAAATACTAAATTAGTTCTGTATCTTGCATTCAGGAGCATGTAAGTCATGCAGCAGCTTAAAAATCATCTCAAATTCATGGAGAGGAAAAGATAAGGAAGCCTAATACATGGCTTTTTGGGACTACCTCTGCCAAAGTCAGCTTTGATAGAAGCAAATGCAATTCTCTCTTCAGTCAACAGGAGCTGGCGCTGCTAATGGCAGGGTTTGGTTCTGCCCCTTGGTGTAATTTTTCCTGTGCAAGCTCAGTGTATTGCATGTGTTTCCTGTAGAGTTTTCTACATACTAGCCCTAAAGCAGGAATAAGGAAGCTTTGGCTTATGTTGCAGTGTTTTAAGTAATGCAAAAGATAAGTGTAACAGTCATGATGGGACATTCAGGTCTCTTGGTCTTTCCCTGCCCAACTCTATACAACATTTCACTGTAAAAATCTTACCTAAAACCTCCACTCTAAAATCTCAATTCTACTGTGTGTATAATGTAATGCACACCTTGTTATCTGCCTTTCTTTCTCCCCTTTATTTTCCTCCCCTCCATCATTTCTCCTTTATCTTGTTCCCTCTGATGAACCTCTGAAGTGGGGATAAATACAATGTATTAAATGGCATTAAAATACAGGAAAAACTCTGTTTTGTTTAACTGCTGTGTTTATGGTGATAAAGATGTTTAGATTATATCCCCTCACCACTTAGATACATGAACCATCCTTGAAAATAATTAGTGAATTTTTCACTTTTTACAAAGTGAAATTGTTAAATACCTTCTCTCTGTCTCTTTCTCTCCTATAAAGAGGAAAACTGTTCTCACTTAATGCTGCTCTTTGCCATTAGAGTAGTCTGGATTTCTTGGTGCACAACCAGGATGGGCTTCTGGTGTGTGCCGCAGGGACTGCAAGCTGAAAAGGGAAGACAGTATGAAGAAAAGGGTGGAATAAAATCCACGTAAACAACTGAAGAACAATGATCCCTGAATGAAAAACAAGGTAGAATAGCCTCAGGCAACAGATAACCCAAGCTCCAGCTGACCTTGGCAGCATGACTGGGTCTTTATGTAAGGACAGAATGCTCCAGCAATTTCATCAGTTTTGCCCCACTGTCAACCTCACATCTATTATTATTTTACTTTTTTTTTTTTCTCTGCTCACATATATTTATTGCTTAAATGTATTTACTATGACTAAAAGATGGAAGATCTCTAAGTAAGCTTGAGCTTTCTCAAGTCTATCACACTCCTCAGGACTAATGAAATTCAGGATTTTTTTGTTTTGTTTTGTTTTTTTCAAATCTCTTGAGCCAGAGAAAATTAGACACCAGCTCTGCACCAGCAGGTTTGAATTTTGGGCCTAAGAGCAGACTTGCTTCTCATTTTGGCATAGTTGTAGAGTATATCTTTTGTCCTTTCTGCTGTGAATGTGCAGTTAAACTAACAGCAGAGGATGGAAAGGCAGCCGTCTTGAGCGCGTCACTTGGCAGCAACCAGACCTTAAGCACGAACAGATTTGTTGAGGCAGCTTTCCCAGCCTATTCATTAAAGGCAACCAATTCTGAGCCCTGTGTACTATGAGCTGATGGGGTCTATCCTCATATAAAACATGCCAGGGGCCAGTGTAAGGGAAGGAAAGGAGTATTCACTGAGAGACGTAAGCTAAAAACTGTCAGCAGTTCTGTGTCGCCAAGATTAGTTGTTTGACTGTTTGTTTGAGAGGGATACATCAGTGCATCCTATTTTAAAGTTGTAAGGGCTGCATGGTTTTTTTATCTTATAAGAATTTTGGCATTTCTTTGGCTATAACAAATGATCATGCTACTTTATCCACAGCTGGTATATAGGAATGAAACTCCATATATGCAGCTGAGAGAGGAAGATTGCTTGGAGGTGTTTTTGTTACAGCCTACCTTGTACCCTTAGTACCTAAACCCTAGGTACCTATGCACCTGTGTTGTTGCACGTGAAGAACTCTTTAAAGACACAATATATCAACAAGAGTCAAACACTTGTGAGCTAAGCTGTACAGGATAAAAATGTGTTACCATAGTGTTTTGATGTTTTAGCATTTTAAGATATTAATATCATTTAAGAGAGTGAACTGTAAATTTTAGTTGATGACTGCAAAAGGATCATTTCTACTCTTTGATTCGTTTTGTGCATATCTTCATTTAATGCTGATGAACTAATTTCCAATGCGCTTATTTTTTAAAGAAAGAGCCCTATAACTTAAAAGTACATTAGTAAAAATAATGTTAATTTTTAATGCTGCTGAAAATAAAGGGGTCTTGTGCTTATATAATTAAAGGAAAGTGTTTTCATATGAGTAGATTGATAAGTTATTACATGGAACATGGTTTGGTGCATGACCATGAAGTCTCTTCAGAAAATTATTTTTCCTTATTATCCTTATCCTGTCAACTATTCTCTGTAGTTAAAATTTGGGTTAGGAGGAAAGTTAGAAGTTTGAATGAACAAACAAATGGGAAGAATTGCAAGAGAGCATTTCAGAGGCGAGGATGTGTTTGGTGGTCAGGAAGATGGTTTTATTCCCACCCTCCAATCTGACCCATTTTCTTTGCTTTAATTGTTTTGTTGTTTTACATGAACAGTGATAAAGCATGTCTGCTAAATAAGTAGAAGTGTTTTGTCAAAAAGAGGCTATATTTCAGTAGAAAGACTATCAATTGCTTTAGTTAGTTTATAAATCTGCTAATATAGACACCAAATTCAGAAGTCCTGATAGTGCTGTATATATGTTTACCTGAATTAAGGATAAGGTGTAAAAGCATACCAGTCTTCTAGATGGGGGACCAACAAGCATATTTTAGTTTTACCTTCAACTGTGGTGTGACAAAACCAAAACACCCATTCTTCATTTTGTAGCTTTCACAGTGGGAATGACAGAATATTTTACTTCTTTTCAAGTATATGATGGTAGTGTTCTAAAAAACTCAATGCTTTTCTTTCTCCTAGAAATAACATTTCCTCAGCTTCTAGGATCATAGATGTAAAATTCTTTAAAAAAAAAAAAACACACCAAAAAACAAAACCACCAAAAATCTCTTTGAAGCCTAGTCTCTGTAGTTAGTCCACACATTTTATGTTTGTTCCTGGGAATTTCTTATTTCATGGGATTCATATATCCTTTCCATAAGCTGACTGATACTGGGGCCTGTCCTGGACACAGCTTAAAAGAGGAAGGGCTTGCTATTAAAGATGTCTCAGCGTGCATTTTGGCTGATGTCCTCTCAGGAGTTGTAAAGAAATTTGGCAGGTGAAATGCAGCAGTCCTTTGCAAAGATGTTTTCTCATGCTTGAACAGCTCTGATGGCCACTGCCAAGGAGGGACAATTGCCAGTCACTCCTGAACTCTTCCCAGCCCTTTTTGGGAGAAACTGATGTCATGATTCATCTTTGCATGAGACAGTGCTCATGTTTCCCTGCTGTTTTATGCCTCAGCACAGGAGGAGGTTCTTTGTTTTCTCTCCCCTTGGGCTCTCCTCTTGCAGTCCCATGCAGGGCTGAATACAATCTGGCCTATGGTAGAGATTTGGAATCCGTTTCCTTGCTCTTCTACAGCTTTCAAGGCTTGCCAGCAATACTGTGGGAAGCCTGGAAAAAATTAAAACGTTATTCTATCCTGAAACTTGTTTCTGCAACAATGCTATTCTAGGCTTCCATGTTTATTGTTTCTCTGTGATTCTCTGTATGAAATTTGATTTGTTTCAAAAAGGGAAGGAAAAAATAAGCAAAAAAAGAAATCAAATAGATTCTGATTACCTGTCCAGCAGACTCCTTCTTTGAGCAGACAACCTGAATTCTCTCTCCTCAATCTGAGAATCAGAATCTCTTCTGCTGAAAGGAATCAAACCCAGCTGAGAATGGCTCTGCTGAGTTTGAACTTAAAATTCTTTTCAGCTTAAAAAATGAAGTGACTTGACAGCAAATTCACAGTGCAAGGTTATTTTTAAATGCTAGTTTATTGGCTGGTTCATAGGGAAAACAGGGCTGTAAACAGTGGGGCAGGAGTTGGGCTTTCCTCTGAGCACTATTTTGGTCACCTGTTTTCCAGGTCTTTTATTCAGCCTGTAGAATAATTTCTCATGTTTCAAATGCAAGTCACAGACCTGTTGTCTACTGTGCCCTCTTACAGTAGCCCAAATCTCCCCTGTATTAGTCCAGTTGGAATGAACCCACGAAGATTTAACTATTTTATCTCTGTAAAATTCTCTGACATTTATTGTAGTATTTCCTTTGGAAGCCTTTATTGGGAGAAGATGCACGTGGTACATACCTTGCCTTTACCTTTAGGCTAGTGACAGAGAAGTCCTAAAAGGGTCCCTGTGTCATAAATACAGGGAGGTACATCACAGGCCCTGATCTGAACGTGAGCTGCAAGAATTCTGGATCAAAACCACTAGACTGTTAATGGTCAGATCTTTTAAACTGGTGGTAGCCTGTCTTTCATCTGGAAGCCGTTTCTGTTTACATTCAGAAAATAAACAAGCAGAGCTCAATCAAGCCTTCTTGATCAGTTAAAAATAAGAGTTCTGGTTTACAGAGCCATAAACAAGACATTTTAACCTCTTTCCAAGGAACTAAGAGCTTGGCCTTTATTACTTTGGGAGTGTATTGCCTTAGATATAATTAATGAAGGTCTATCTTAATGGACCACTATTTTTTAAAAAAGCATGGAAAAGCCAGGAAAATCAGAAGTCACATATACAAATCTATCTTTTATTATTTTGGCTATATCTATACAACATCTCTTGATAATCACATCAGGCCAGAGAAAAGGGAGAGACATTGTACAAGTCCTTGCAGCTGATTCCCCTCAGATGTGATCTCATGACCTGCCTACTTTAGAGGAGCTGCTGAATCCAGTCCTCAGTGTTGTGTGCCCTGCTTTGCCTCCACAGGGCCAGCACTGAGTGACATGGTGGCCTGGCACCAGAGGCTGAGAGCTGGTGCTTGCTGGCCATCACCAGGAAGGTGAATTTGGCTTCACTGCGCTCAGTGGGGTAAATTACTGCCTCCACCCTCAGTCTTAGCTATGAATCCCTTCATTAATCTGCATTTAAAACTGGCTTTTCTTCGGTTAGTAGGGCACATTTTAAATATGGCTAGTTTCCCATTTTTGAAAATCAGTCATAGTACAGTAATTTAAAAAAATTGTGGATACTTGCAAACAAAATTGCAGGGCATTATTCATTGCAGGGCTGGTGTTACCATTACTTCTAGTTTTAAAAGTCCTCTTGGCCCACGACAAAAAGGACTTTTTAAATTTGACGACATCTTGCAAAATAAAATAATGCACTCTTAAAATAACATGCAATGAAATGATTACCAAAACCTATCACTGCAATCTAGGCTTTCATTATATCAAATGCATCAGTAATCAGATTTGTAATATTTTTTGTTTTCTTAGGTGGTGCAATAGATAAGGTTTTACTAAGTTTGCCTAATGTTCTCCATGATAGCTTCCAGTTTGCAGTTGCTTTGCCAGTCTTTAACTTTTTGGCGTCTTTGTGAGGTGAAGCTTTCCACAATGGTTTTCTTCTTAGTTGAATCTGTTTTGGAAAATTCCAGAAAAAATTATTCAAACATGTCCAGGCATTAGGCAACAGGAATATATACTTTTTTTGACCACACTGAAAAGTCCTGGCTTACCTTGCTCGAAATATCTGTAGATTCCACTCCCTCCCTCTGCTGTCCGTCCCATTGTTTGGGAATAAGGATTTGAAATTTGGCAGGATGGTGCCCTTTGTCTTATAAAATTGTTATGAAAAGCATCACATTCAGTGAAGTTAAAAGTCTTTGCGAAAGTGTAATGAAGGCAGGTGGGAGAATGGATTCATCTGAGACAATAAATCTATTTCTGGAAGTATTGGTGGAAAGCAGAGAGAAAAGGGACATGAGCAGAGAAACAATTAATTGAGGATGAGACACTGATGCGAAGCTGGAAGTCAAAGGGAGTTGCAGGATTTAGTATTTACTACACAGAAGATCAGGCTTTGGAATCAGCCTTTGCAGAAGGAAAGATTTGTGGGGAAGAAGGGTCAGATGTCAACTATCCTGCCACCAGCAGCAGATGGATTGGGAAAGGATAAGCAAGCAAAACTGGGAAATGACCAAACACTTTTTACTGATATATCAGCTCATCCCAAATGGGAGGTTGTGCCTGGAGCACTGCATTCAGGAATTGCCAATGTATTCTGCCTCTGCTAATACACCTAATATGTTTTAAAATTTGTTTATGCTTGTGACTTGAAGCCCGGCAGCAATGAGTTCTACAGCTTATGCATTGTATGAAAAATTATTTCCTCTTACTGGGTTTAAAACGCTGAGCTAATTTTATTAAGTGTCCTCAGATTTTTATTTTTTTTTTTTGTAATTTATTTATTACAATGATGACTTTTAGACTGAATAATCATTCTCTAATCACAGAAAGTCCAGAACTTTTATGACTTCCAAACCTCTGTTTGTACCCATCCCCAGTTACCTTTTTTTCTGATCTGAAAGCATGTGGTTGGCCTTTTTTATTACTACATATCATTAAGCCAACATTTCCATGGAATTATCCATAATGGTTCAGAGATTTTTGTGCTGCATGATAATAGCTGGGGTCCATTGTGGTTTAGATCTAATTAGGATTGTTTTCCCTCATATGCATTACTTTGCATTCATCAATACCCTCTGCTGTTTTATTGTTGTTTAGTATTTTAAGCTTCCCACAACTCTTTGCATTCAGATCAGCTAGCCAGAGTGACTCTCCATGTTTGGTAAAGTTTTTCATGTTGTTATCCATCTTCTTTCAAAGTCCTACAAGACTCTACCTAACATCTCAGGTCCATGGGAGTCGGGCTGGTAGCTTTCCTCTGTTGTGAAAGCTCGCCAGTTATTTCTACCCTTTGTTTGCCATCTTTTTAATGTTTATTAACCAGGTCTTAGGTTTCCTGTTATTAAAACTTGGAACCAGATAAAAACTGTCTTAGTTTCACAAAAAAAATTCAATGCCACCACTTGGAGATGCAGGAATTCAATTTGCCTATGAAACTTTATTGGGCATCTTTTAGTTTGTAATATATTCTTTAATTAACTGATCTTATGGTATTAGATCATGTGATTTCTGCTTTCTTCAGTGCACAGCATGCCTCTGTAATGGGAGACGATCAGGATAACATAAAGGAAGAGATTGTTGTCAGGAGAATAATTGTTACAGAACTTGGCAACTGTACTGTGAATGAAATGGAGGAAAATGTCCCCTGGTTAAGGCAGTTAAACATTAAGTTCAACAGCTGGTTGCATTTCCACGTCTTACTTCAAGGTACTCACATGTGCAAATGATGTGCAGGTTTTCATAGAGGCCAAGGCATTTGTCTCGCGATTTACAACGGGCTACAGTAATTTTGAAAGCAGTTGGAGCAGTGAATGTAGTGGCGTTCTCTAAGAAATTCTGGATGAACAAAGACACAATCACAGATATATAAATAGATAGATCTATGCACTTAAGATCCTTCTTCTAAGTCTAATTCAGAATTACATTATTAGTATTGTTAGAAAATATCTTTGTCTTTAGGCAGCAGAAGAACTGCTGTCCACTATGGTACAGAACAATTGTTGCAAATGATTAGACTTAAATGTTGGCAAAATAATACCTAAACTCTCAAGGCAACTCTGGTGTTTATAAATCAACAGCAGCTGTTCCTGTTTATGCAATACTTTGTAAACATAAAAGAATAAAATAGAATCTGATATGACAGCTCATATACCAAGATTCAGCTTTCTGCAAAAACAAATCAGGCCATTAAAAACTGTGGGGTTTGTTTCAGATATTCTAACAAAGCCAGCTAGTCTCATGATAATAAATGTAACCATGTTTCTCTAATGCCTTTAGGCATATGGCAGGTATCTGGCAAGGAGACTCCTAGAGCTAAGCCATCAGAGAGGTTTTCTTGCTCTCCCCCTGGAAGGAACTAATAGGAAGACCCTCTCACAGGCAGCACCTGTCAAGCAATTTTGAGCCATGTGAGTTCCAAATTTGCCCTAAGTACCAAACTCTGATTTCTGTCACAAAGATTCTGTCACAGAAAGTGAAGGCATTCTCCAAAGTCAGAGGGGTTTTCTGTAGTGTAATTGTCCTCAGATCATCCACAGATCTCTCTTACAGAGATAGTGTGTACAGTACATTTGGAGTATTCCTTTCTCATGAACTCAAAAGTTAAAAGCTCTTGCTTATTTTGGTGACTATTTCTCATGTGCAGAGAGGCCCAGATGTTAGGTAAAACCAGTTACATGGGGAAAAAGTAAGATTTAGTACTCTCACTCTAGATGCATGGCCCCCTGAATGAATTGAAAACACGGGCTGGTTCCATGTAAAGTGTAGTGTGAAAGCCAGGCACCTCAGAGCAGAGTTTCAAACTAGCTTTCTACCAAGCTGAGCTCTTAATGGGGTGGTCTTTAGAAAAGGGGATTATTTTCTGTTTTTTTGTGGAAGCTCAGCATCATGTCAGAGCTGGGCAGACACAGCAGCCTACCTACATCACTGAGGATAGGAACCTAAAATTTTCTTCTCAAAAAAGCAGGCACAGAAATCAGTTCTGTTATTCCTCTGAATTTTGTCTGGGAAAGGTATGAGGGGATGCTTCTTCACCCTGGTAAGGTTTTAATTTGTACTTGGATTGTGACTTTAGGTGCAAATTATGTGAATGTCTCAATTTACTTAATGTTGGGCCATGTTGCAGAGCAGTCTTGGTGTTTGTGAGCTGGACTTTAAGGTCTCTGATTGCTCCTCAGAATTCAGCCCCATGGGATTTTAGCCCATTAAAATTTAAGCATTCCTTTCTCCTCCTTTGCCCTCCAAAATCTGTATATTGTTGGCAGGTGCAGGACCTTGCATTTGGCCTTGTTGAACCTCATGAGATTCCCATGGCACTCACTTCTTGAGTTTGTCCAGGTCCTTCTGAATTCCATCTCTTCCCTCAGTTGTCCGCAAACTTGCTGTGGATGCACTTAATCCCAGTGTCACCAGTGAAGATAATAAACAGTATTGGTCCCATTATGGACCCCTCAGGGACACTTCTTGGCACTGGAGAGACATTTAGATGGCCTTCCTACCTACCAAGCTTTGTGCAACATCTGGAAACTAAAGACAGTAAATGGTGAAATCTCAGCTTTTCTGTGTGGAGATTTTCTGGGACATGATACTTTAGGGGCAAAATCCACTAAATAGAACACATTATTTTGGAGCACTATTTTTAACTTACTTATTTACGACTTGGCAGTCTCCTAGTCAAGAGGGGATAACCCTGGCCCTAGTGATAAGTTCTAACAACTACATGTTTATGCACCAGTAGGTATCAGGAGGTCAGTCATAAAAACCTGTCAGTTTGTATTACTTCTCTGTTGACTCTCTATCAAAGCATGAAGGAAATAGGAACTGCCATCTTTCTCTTCATACCAGTGGGTAGTATGTCATGAATTAGATAAAATAAGCTGATTTTTTCTTACATTGGTGCAAAATACAGCCCCTTTGAGAACTGGAGGAAAAAACAATTACATTTCTATCTAGTTACTCAGTTAGTGAAACAGAGATAGCACTTTTGCAGGTGAAGGCAATGGAAATAATGTAGAATATGAGCTGCTTTTGGGCCTCTCTAAAAAGACACAGGCAGTACTCTCAAGATGCTTATGAATCTAGTATGGAATTCTGGTCAGGTCTCCCTAGAGCGGATCTGTTTGGATATTAATGAACTGTTAATTTTTAAGTTCTATGCAACAGGGAATAGTGAAACTTGCATCATCTTTAATACGTTCAGGTCACTTCCTTTTGATACCAACACTCAAATCAAAGACGCTGAATGAGATAAGAGAATATTAGTGATGATCATGGTTTCTTCTCCATATGAGAAATTTATACTCTGTTTAACACCCTGCCTCCAAGTGAGCTTCCAGTTATTTGATATTGATGGCCATGAGAATGAACATGCACAATTAAAATAGATAAACCACTCCATGCTTTTACCCACAGCAGAGCCAGGCTCTGAAGGATCCTGCCATTGGCTGAAATGTCATCGTATTGCAGAAGAAAAGAGTTGGAATTCCTTTTTTTACAGTGGTCATGTTTAAATGTATTTCATGACACTAGCTTTTCTCTGCAACCATGGTTACAATCAGGGTAGACTCCTGTTCTTAAAAAACCCGCACTTTATTGTCTGTCTAGAGAACCTGAGATCTTTGATTTCAAGTTAGTTTTTTGATAGGACAAGCTACAGAGTGCAAAGTCTACAGCAGAAGAATAGAGGGCTGGGTTATTCTGAGTGGTATCCGGTTATCAAGGAACCAGATACTAAAGACTGACGCTTTCAAACGTTGACCTACAGTTCTCTCTGTGTGGTCCAAGCACTACACCATGCAGAGCAGACACTGCTGCATCTCACCTCAGGTACACCCTGATCAGGAAGGTGTCCAGCATTATTTTGGTCATTACATGGATGGAAAAAGAAATTTATTTTTTTATAATAAAACGTGATGCATAGTAGTTTACTTAGAGCTATTTATGATAGTAGTAGTCAAAGTGGAAAAACTGTAACTTGTTTCTCTTCATTTTACCACAGGTTTAAGTTACTTAAAAAGTTAAAAGTTTTTCTCTCTTAAAATCCAAAAGATTGACACCTTGGAAGTACAAAAAGAATTACTTGATTAAATCTATGAAGTAAATGTGGCAAGTGGACATTTTCTAGGAGTGCAAAAAGATCTTTTCAAGTAGGAAACATAAATTCTTAGAACAGTGGTTACTTTATAACGTATCACCTTTTCACCCTACATTTCTTAAGGAGACATTTATTATCCCTGACTGCTGTGCTTATTATCATAGGAGCACTGTGGAACACCATGTTTCCTTTTATGTTTGCAAGGCACTGTTGCTGATGGTCTGATAGGTTAGATATTTTCCTAGGACATTCTTTATTGTGAGACTCCTCATGTACAACATAGAGTGCGCTTCTGTTTTCATGTCCCATCTTGACCACTGGATTCGATATCTATCAGCTCACAACCTATAAGATTTTTCATCTTCTGCATACTACACAATACAGCTGAAAATATTCAGTATATCTGCAGTTTCTAGATCATGTGCCCTGGGCAGTTTGGTGTCACCTCTTTGACTGATTCTAATGAGTGCTTGGAATATTGGCAGAGGAGTGAGGAGAGTACTGACAGTAATCCTGCTCGTGGTCCCTTCAGATCAAGATGCACGAGCATTTGCAGGGAGAGACAGGGAACTCCTTGGATTCTGTACGTGTTCTGCAAGTCTGTTGAGACTCTAGGACGTGAAGGCCTGTGACTGTCAGCTGTACTGGAGAGGGTTGAATCAAGTCAGAAGGAACTCAGTCCAGACTTTACCCCTACCAGATGTTGTACCTTACTGAACAAGCACATTCATAGGAGTCTGAACAAGGAACTTCTTGCTTAATACAAAGCATATTTGATCTTCAATACACTCCTTTGTCCTTGCTGATAGGCCATGAGATACATGGTGGGCTCTGTGCTGACCTGGCAGTTTCTGATGGGCTTCTTACAGATTTCAAACCTCACATGTGGAGGTTATAAAAAGCTCACATTCATCCTAGCATGCCTCAGACCAGGGATACCTTGATATATGATTTTTAAGAAGCAGATGACCTAATCCAGGAGACACTACTACAGAAGCTAAGAGTACCAACAAAAAAATGTCTGTGCACATCTGTATCAGTGCATCTGGTTCTAGAAAAAACTTCACGAGTCAGAAAGTAGAACTAAGAAAGCAAGAGGGGGAAAAGAAAAAAAGAAGTAATTTTGTTCTAGAGCAAAGAGGTGATCCTTCAGTGTGCCAGACAGAAATCAGGTGTAAAAGTCAAGTGATTGTGGAAGAACTCATTTAGAGGAGGAGAATCCTAAGAACAGTCAGCACCTGAAACCACTACCCTCCAAAGAGCATCTGTGATACTTTGATATAATAGTTGAGGACTTAGAGAGTGATCCAGCTACAACTGATTTTGTAGGTTCTGACAAAACATAGTGCAAAGAAATATGATAACATCTCACAGTGGTTGTCATTGCACTAGTAGAAAACAAGCTGCTTGATGCGGATCCATATATTCTGGGCTGAGCTTGACATAAGGTTCCCCTAGTCTAAGAAGACATTAGCACTGAATCTTTTCTGATTTTCTGTCTCACTTTCAGATGACAGCTCCTCTGGCAGTTAACACATTCCCAGAAATGGGACCGTGTAGTTTCTTGGCTTTGTCAAGGCTATTGCTGCCTTCTCAGGCTCTTTAGTACTCTGAACACAAATCTTTTAGAAAAGCTCTGAAACTGTAGATGCTCTGGGTTTATGGCACTCTTGGGGAACACAATGTAATTTAAAAAATTTTGGGTTCTGAACATGACCATTGTATATATTAGTTAGAAATGCACACCTGTAACAAACCAGACAAACACTGGTATGCAAAACACAGTATATTTTATTGTTAAGACTTGAGGATTTAGATCTTGGAAAATAGGTCTGAGCTGCTCAATAGGTGCGTTTCTGTGAGCTCTTTAAGTTATTTCAGTCTCCTCTGCAGCAACTTTGTGAATACTTATCCATGTTATGCAAAACTGTTTTCTTTCTTAAAATAGTATTGTGTGTTTGAGCTTTCTCACAGATTTCATATTCTCTGTGGTTTTAAAAATTTTGTATCAACACTGGTAGTTTTTTTTAGGCTATAGGTATGCACCAAGTCTCTAGATGCTATTTCTTAGTTGGGGAGGAAGGAAACTGTGTTTTCAAAGGCTTTGCTTGCTCTTTGTCAGGAGATGCCTTCACCTGGCAGGCAGTGAGGGTAAAAATCTACATCCACCGTCCAAGGTGTCACTTACTTGGCTCTCTAACTAATGTAAAAATGAAAAATCAGGAACACCATTAGTAATTTTTTCACAATTTAGCTTGTTGGCTGGCAGGAACCCATCAAAAAAGTCCAGAGTTTCCAAGAAAATTCACAAGTTTTCTGTAAGAAAGTTTTCTGAATTATCACTTTTTTGTATTTCTTTATGTTCTGCAACTTTACACAGAGAAATTTTGACTGCATTAGAAAATAGGAAAGGCCAAATACCACTTCTGGAAAACTAAGAAATCTTAAGTGAATCAGTTTTACTGATTTAACAGATCCACAGAGTCTGAAGTGATTGGTTGTAGTTCATAGGAGGCTACTGCTATGAAAAGATGAAAAGATGTTTAAAATTTCATTAAATGTTTATGGACCCAGAGGTGAGGCCCCAGTGGATTATCATATACAACATAAAAACATATTAAAAAAAAAAACCTGTTATGAGCTTTCAACTGGATCATATCAGGTCTCAGCTACAAGGATGACCTTAGTGGGTGATTTCCCTGACATATGTAGTTCACACTTCGCTTTACTTACTTTGTTTAAACTTAGATTTATACATTTTTCATGTTTTAAGCACTAGGGTAGCTAGTAAATAGACATTTTTAGTAAATAATTGCTCATGTTGTTAGTAGTTGACTGACAGCAAATGAAATCCTACAAGGATTTTTATACATTCTAGTGGTAGTGATACAGCTAAGTGGCCACTTGGTAGGTGAGAGCTTTGTTTGTCTAGGGTTTTAGCATAATCATTAAATCACAGCTTTCTCTAATTGCTTCAGCTGCAGCCAAACTCAGTTGGATGGGATTCTGAAGCAAATGGAATTCTGTCACATTCAATATCAGTGTTTGCTTTATTAAATAGCATTTCTCTGAGGACCTGCATAGACTTTTGGAGTTTTTAATTTGTTACAGTATGTAATGGCTGGGTTCTGTAAAGGAATTGTTCACCAAGCTGCATTCTTATTATTACTATTGATGCCTTTTTACTTTAAATGAGGTTGACAAGATAAGCGCTGCCATTTAGAAGAAAGCTTTACTTTCTTTTGCTCAGTGAAGACCGAGTTTTGAGCAGGAGCNTAATTAAAACAAACACACAAACCCACTCTGTTATCACAACCTCTGTGCTTCGTTCTCTCCCTGTTTCTTTCGGTGCCTTTCAGTACAGTATGTCCTTTGATTTAGCAACCGTAACAGCCTTGTCAGTGATCTGTTACACTGTTCTACAATATCATAGCAGCAATGACAGTAAAAGTTCTGGTTCTAAGTAGATTTTTTTCATGGCAAGCTGATGATTCAGACATCTCCATTTGAATTGGAGTTTTAATTTGTAAATGCAAATGTCAGTTTAAAAAGTGCACTACCCTGTGCTTCTCACCATCAAAACTTGCAAACCATTGTGTGTAATGAGAATATGCAAGTGCCTGGAGCCAAACCCTTCCTCACTTTCTCAAAGCAACCTGAACTTCTGATTATTGTTCTTCGTTACTCAGTCTTGGCTGTTCGTGCCCAGCAGTGAGTGTTATGTGCTTGAGAAGGGGAGTGCTACACCACAGAAACAGAGCACCTGAGCGATCTGATGGTCGCATGAGAAATGTCAGTGTTGGATGTGTGTTGTCTTGACCTAGGATTTCCTTATATTTCAGATTACCCAGGATGTAGGAAGATACATATGAGCAATTTTGTCTCTAGTTTAATTGTGTTTGTACAGCAATTTTTTATCCAAATACAGTATGAGATAAAATACAGGCTTAAAGGCCTTTATTTGCAACTGTGGCTAGCTGGGGAGTAAAGTTAGGAAGCCAGGCAAGTAATCACATCTTCTTAATTTAAAGCATTTCATACTGGCAGAAATCTTTAACCAGTTCTCCAACTTCTGTCTGCCACTTGGAGCTTTTTATATGAAACAGCAGGAACCTGGCAGCCTGGAGATCTTTGAGCGTTGCGAGCAAAAAACTGGAACATCATTTATAGGTTTTCCTGCCAAGACTGTAAAAATTTAGACAAAGTAGATACAGTTGTTTCACCCAGCTTTTCACGTATTTTTGTCCTTCACTAAGCTCTCAAAGCCTCAACCAGTTTTCTTCCTGACTTTTAAATTCTTGGTAGATATATAGAATAGGATTTATTTTACTTTATCCCTATAAAAGGTACGTGGCTAGACTGAACCATTCTCTAGGCTCCCTCTACAGACAGTGAAGAGACAGATACCTCCAGGAGGCTTTTTATCTCACATGAATTTAGACAACTGTCTTGGGGTGAAATGAATCCCAGCCCTGTTGTCACCCTCTAGCTTTGATTCAGCAAATGTAACAAGTTCCATTTCCATGCTGGGATTTGGAGCCTTGCATAGAATATTCCAACATCTGATTTCCACTTAATTTAATGGAAAATGAATGCATAAGTCTTTTAATTAGCTTTGGAAATCTCTGCCTTAATGTTTGATTAAGTTTGAATGCACATGTGTTTATATATTTAAAATTACAAGCAATAAATGTAGCTGTATTATTTTCGAAAACCTGAGCACCTGACAACTGCAGCTAATTAGTGGTTCAAATGGCCACTGCAGTTGATACTATGCTGTAGTGGAACAAGAAAGTAGAGTCTAAAATACTGACTCAATACCTCAACACTCTCTTTCTTCTTCTCTCTCTCTTAAGTAGAATTTCGATTTGAAACACATTTAATGCAGATATTTGTGGATAGAGTGACATCACTACCTGACAAAGGTGACTGTGATTACTAGTCCAAATAAGTACAAAATGCATACAGGATTTAACTTGGAGTGCAGTTTTGTTATACTAAAGAAGTAATCCTTTAAAATGATCACTAGAGTGGGACTTCTGATGAGTTGAATAAAAAATGAGAATGAACTTTTAAGGGACATAATTTACAGGTGACTCTATCTCTTTAATAAAATTACTTGTTTATTATCCCAGTGGGTTTTTTTGCTTAAAGAATATGGACTGTTTATGTAGCAAAGATATAGAGGGGTTTTTTATTACATAACAAAGATTTCATATTTGTACTTTACCATTGCTTCTTGCCAAAATTTCTGTAAGGTGCCATAATGTTTACTTCTCTCTACTGTCTGGAATTATATACTGTTTTTACAATTTCTTTGGGCAATATCTGGACCCCCAAATTCACAGTTATATTATTAAACAATTAAATGCAGCAATATATAATTTAAATGATATGTAATTTAAAGTGTAGATATGGTTGTAAATTTTAAGGGGGTGGTTTATTCAATACTTCTGTCTGAATTGTTTTCTCTTTTTCTAACTAGTTGTTGCTAAACTAAACTTTTATGCAAGAGATTACCTGTCCTCCATAGGAGATGGGATATAAAATATACTTGATCTTTTCCACTTCCTGTACCTTCCCAAGAAATAACAGCTCTTTGATTAGAGCTGTCCATAATTTTGATATGCTCTTACCTGGTTTCAAAGCTTAATAGGAAGTCATAATCTTGAGTTTATTAGATTTGCAGACTAGCAAAACATAGGTGGACCTCAGCTGAGCAAAGCACTTAAGCATATCCTTAATTTTAAAAGTCTCTAGCTGAGTCTTAGCAAGAGTTTCTCAAAGTCCTGTAGGGCAGAGTTGTGCTAGAGTTGTGTATAATTGTCTGGATTGGAAGGGATCTTAAAGATGATCAGCTTCCAAACCCTGTCACTGGCACAGGCACCTTTCACTAGAACACGTTGTTCAGAGCTCCAGCCAACGTGGCCTTGAACACTTCCAGGGATGGGGAATTCACAGCTTCTCTGGGCAACCTGTGCCAGGGCCTCACCACCCTCAAAGTGAAGAATTTCTTCCTAATAGCTAATCTAAACCCACTCTCTTTCAGTTTAGAGCCATTCCCCCTCATCCTGTCACCACATGCCCTTGTAAATAATCCCTCTCAGGCTTTCTTTGTGTATATAGAGATATGTATCTCCTCAGCTATATGTCTTTTCAATCCATATAATCTTTTTTTATGATAAAATCAACTCTTTGTAGCTGCATTACCTAGCCCTGTCACTGTTTGATACTTCTGCAAGAATCTGGAATGTAAGTGGAAGGATGGTTTATCTTACCAGTGTTTCCCTTTCCTACCTGGATCACTAGATTTGCACAAGAATAAGGCACAATACATAGCAGAATTTTTAAACTCAGCTGAAGAGTTGTACGTCTCAAAGTAGTGTGTTAGATCATAGTTTAGATTGTAGTTTTTCAGAATCAGGGACCTCTGAAGATCCCAGCTTTGTACTTGTCTCTGATGCACATGGTGCTTTTGTGAGACTTCAGTGATCAAAGGGGTGGGGAGAGTTCAGTGTGGAATGGAGGTGTCAAGGACTGTCTTCGTCATGTTCCAATGTAGTATTTAGATGCCGTCAGTAATAATTTTATTTTCACTGTAATAAATGATAAAGGGATTTGTGTTCACTAAATTTTAGAGCCTTGGGAGTTGGTGCAGTTGGGTAGATAGACCTAGAGAGACTCATTTACTAATGTTGCTGGTAATATGACTTTTTTCTGTGCCCTAGTGACACATAATATTTGATGCTCTGTATTCACTCATGGCAATACTGGTTATTGCCTTTTCATTCGGATAGATGGCATAGCAGCTTCCATTTACTCATATAGATGGAAGTAAACAAGGTAAAAAAGAAACCAGGTCAAAATGTCAGAATAAAATAAGAACATTTGTATGGCTGACGGTAGTACAGTAGATAATAGACACACTTAATATTCCATCTCTATAAACTATTCTCAAAGGCAGAGGCTGTGGGGTATTCTGTGGCAGAATAGAGAAATGTAACTGTGGTTCATTTTTGATAAACACAAAACTCAGGTCTGTGATTTTTCTGCAATGATCATGGATTGAGAATACTACTAAGAAAATCTATTACTTTTTCCAGCCAGATAGAGACATTTTCGTGCCTATTGAAAAAAAGGGCTCAAATTTAAAACAATTTTGAATATGGATTTAGTATGCACTGTATATATAGCAAGTGCTAACAGATACTCTGCTGTGGGTGGAAGTGTATGTTTCTGTTAAAAACTGCACAATCTAGTTGTTAATGCCCATCTTTTTGTTCTCACAGCCAGCATATAGGTCTTATCCTTAGAGACCAAGTGCAATCTTATCCCATATATTTAAAAAGGACAAAAGAGCATCTTCTGCTGGTCAATGATGATATTGCTGTGAAATCTCAAGGATGATGCCATATTGGCAGTAAGGAATTGGCAGTGGAGTGTGTCTTGAGCCCAGCTTCGCTGCTCTTTTTTCCCCTTTCTTTCTCTTATCCATTCTTGTGCACAAGTTCCAGGAAT
The DNA here is from genome assembly GCA_013400515.1 of Erpornis zantholeuca. Classification (NCBI taxonomy): domain Eukaryota; kingdom Metazoa; phylum Chordata; class Aves; order Passeriformes; family Timaliidae; genus Erpornis; species Erpornis zantholeuca. Next base: position 188,898 of record VZTN01015680.1, on the reverse strand, counting down.
GGAAATAATGAATTCAAATTAAAGAAGCCAGTGAAATGACACATTTCATAAGTTAACTCCTTCTGCTCTGTACTGCTTACAGAGGAGTATTTAACTGCAATCTCCTGTCTGCTGCAGGTGAATAGTCAAACATGCACAGAGTGGATATTTAAGAATTCATTTCTCTTTTGTCCACAAGCTTCAGTAAAATTTAAAGACTGACAAATAATAGGTTTTAGACCAGGCATTCTTCTCTGATTCTGTTATTAGACTGAACCAAGTATGTCTCTGTCTTATCCTTTCCTGACAATTGAAGTTAAAAATCTCTGTAATTTTAAGCACTACAATTTTAAAAGGATATCCAAATTGTTATACATGTAGCACCTGTGTAGATGGAAAAATTGGGTGGCTTAGGTGTTGTGGAATAACTGTTCTTTGATAGCTGTGCGTAGACTGGTCTTGCTTTTTGCCAGCCTAGTGAGTATTTCCCTCAACTGTTCTAACAAAAGGTGTCTAATTTGGGCATATGTTAGTGGAAGAGGTCAACCATCCTTCTGAACACAAGAAAAATATTTGTTGTCCTTATTTCAGTGTCAGCATGTTTCAGTTAATCTGAACCCCTGGTAAAATTTCCCAGCATGGACTTGCTATTTGTGACATATAAATGACATTATCTCAAAGCAGTATATCTGCAAAGCTGAATTGTATGGCCAGTGTCATTACAGCGCAGTGTTTTTGCTGTAATGATGCTGATTCTCATATGCCTGGGTTCAGAGTACAAGAAGAAAATGGCATAAATCAATTTGTGTATTTTGCGAAGGCTCTCTCCTTTTCTTCTTCTTTTTTTTTGTTTCTTCCATTTGTATCTGAAGTCAAATAATTAATGTTTGATTTTCTATTGCCTAATAATTATTTATAGGCAATAAAAATAGAATCCTTGCTATATTAGGCATTTCCAGTAAATGTGTAAGAGTAGCTCCCTATTATAAGCTCTCCCCTGAAATTCCATTGGATTTTTACACCTATTCCAGATTTACATGAGAAACAGAGATGTTGCCCCCATTTTGCACCCCAGTCAGTGTCTCTGAGGAGGTATAGCTGTGGGGATCTTTTGCATGACTATTTTGCCTTTTCAATACAACAGAACTTGGTATTGTTTCTTTACTGTACAATTGAAGATAAGTTCCTAAGTGGAATGTAAACAATAATTTAATTAATTATTAAGTGAGCTGAAGAGATTGATGTGTTTTGGGCATTGAGCAGAGTTTTGGCAAGAAGTTGCAAGTGTATAATGGAACGGAAAACTACTTATGACCAAAGCCAAGTCTTAAAACCTTTCAGCCAGTTTTACTACTCATTGTTTGAGAGATGGAATCCAGCCACACTAGTAAGGGAAGTAAAAGAAAGCAACACCATTAATACCGTGAATGTGTGTGAAACAACAAATGGAAGGAAAAGAGTCAGGCATTCCTGGCAGGGAAAGGGAGATGGAGATTCTGTAAAATACCACTAGGTGCAAGATTAAAAAGGTCAATTTAATTTTGTAAAATATGTTTTGTGTTTGGAATTACATAAATGGGATAGAATAACAAATGGAAAAACAGTGGCAGTGGTTCTTAAAAACTAGCCCTCAGTAACCAGATTGGTCCTCTTTTTCTGGTACTTTTACTAGCTATGGGGTGCCACATATTCCTAGCAAAAATACTGAGAATGTAAGAAAAGTGTGCATCTTCTTGTATAACAGACAGCCATTTGACTATATGGGTTTCCCACCTACATACATATGAGCATTCCACTCTTTCACTCTGTTCATACTGTTTCCAGGAAAACCAATCTAGGACTCATAGCATCTGTAGTCCATACTGAATGTATACAAATAGCAAAGAACCCTATGCCAGATTATAAAAGCATTGTGCTTTGCAGGGCCAGATCTACAGATGGGTTCTCAAATTTCCAAATGTATAAAATTAGGATATATAGATCCCTATAAATTTATTACTCACATGAAATTTGTATCAGAATCTTAAATATGTTAGGTAGAGACAAGATGGGTCTAATTTAAAACTAATGGGGAAAATTATTGGTTCCTTGTATTTGGACATTTTATTTTTCGTGGTCTGTCTGCATGCTTTGAGTATAAACTTTAATGTCAGATTTTTTTGGAAACTTGTGAGTTTTGTAATTTGTAATGGCCGTGGAGTTTTTACAGGTGCATTTAATGGTAAAATCTTATCTTGAGCTGCATTTTGGAAGCTCAAGTGTAGTTTAATTTCCTGGGAACAGGAGGAGGGAAGGAATGCCATTCTTTCCTTAGGGAAACAGCAGTTCCTTGTGAAGCATTAACTTAAAAGAATATGAGACACATATACGTTGCCAACAGGAATGTAGATGTATAGAGTTCTGAAAATAGTAAGTGTCAATAGGGAAGGGTTGAAGGTGCCAGAAGAAAAATGTAGCTCCCAAGCGCACTCTCTCTTTTCATTTTTGCCTTGTTCAATGCCAAGATTGATGTTTAAAATGCAGTTTTTCCCTAAAAAGTGATTATAAAAAAAACAGTCTGACTTCAGAACAGATGTGTTTCCTGCGTGCATTCAGAATTGTATTTATTTGTTTCCATAACTCTGTTTGAATATACCATTTACACATGTGCAGCCAAAAGCAATGTGAGGGGAAAACCAAAAATCATCTTCTCACTGGGCATGAGCTGTGGAGCTGCTGTACAGGGGTGGCTCTGCCAGGGCAGCAGGATCTCTATATCCACTCTTCTTGGGAACACAGCAGTCCTGCTCTGCAGCTCTTTCCCCTCTGCAAAACACTAGCCCAGAAATCTGTAACTGGGCATTAAACCACTTAACCTGCAGTGGCAGCAAACTGAACCAATTATTACCTCTTCTGTCCTTGTTAGCCACCAAGGACAAGTGTTCACTCTTCTTTATAGCAATCACTTCTTATAGTTGAGGACTGTCATCATGTTCCCTGTGAGCTTCTTCTGTCTTATACAAAACACAGCTAGATCCTTCTGCCTTACTTCCTTTGAGTCTTTTGGGGTTGGTTGGTTTGCGTGTGTCTTTAAACTCATTTATTCCTGTGGTTCTCAGCTAATCCTTTAAGAGTGGGTGGCCCAGACTTGGCCCACAGTACTCCAGAAGTGGACAGAGTGTTCCAGTTGAAGTCTTTCCAGATATGTTGTTTGCTGGAGCAGAAGGGTATTGTATCTAAGACATTTCACTTCTTTCCAAGAGCAATTGATTGCTGACATATTTGCTTTATGATCTGGACAATTTTCTGCAATACTGCTTAGCCAGTTATGCCCCATTTTGTTTTTGTGCCTTTGTCACTTCACTTTATTGAATTTCATCTTGATTTCAGATCATTTCTTCAATCTATCAAAATAGTTTTGAATTCCAGTTCTATCCTGCAAGGTATCTGCATCCTTTCAAGTGTGATTTCATGTACTGACTTTTTATGTCAGTCCACTCTGCCTTCCAAGTCATTAAACAAAAATAAAGGAATTTGGAGAAAATGCCATAGTCTCAGTTGGCCTCATATTCCAGTTGCAAGATCTATCACAGGCAAGTGGAAAAGCCTCATTTAGCTTGCAGACTCTTAATCATGGAAGTGTGTAAGGTGTAAAGAAGAACCCAGCTTGACTCTCAGATCACACGGTGAACGTACAGAACTTTTAGATGGAGGGGGAAAAAGAACATCATTGTACTTAAAATCTGATTATCTTTGCCAAAGAAATCAGAGTCAGGAAAAAATATTGAAACCGTAGGATTCCATTTACTTGGAGACCCTATTCAGTTGAGCCATGCTTCAAATTACAAATAATACCAGGGGTGGAGGGGATCAGACGGAGCAATGGCAGTTGTGGAAGAAGACATTTTGCTGCTTGGGTACCTGGCCACAGCAGCATGGCATCTTCACTTCTGACCCAGCTTGCTGGCTCTCTCTGCCCTCATCTCCCCTGTGACCTATTCCTTAAGTTTATTTTAATAAAAAATATTTTTAAAGAATTAATATTTTTGTTATGTTTAGGCCATTATTTCAATGTTTGAGCATGTGAGTGCACTACGTGAAAGGGAGGTTGCCATGGTAATTTCTCATTATTGTTGAATAGAAAAATAATTACTCTGGCAAAATCCCCCATAACCTGTCAAAGCATAAGTTAAAGATGCCTGAGGGCAGCCTTCCCTTCACCATCCCTTTTTTGAAAAAAAAAAAAGATTTCTTTTTTTTTAATAACGGGATCCTATTTCAGTTTGGCTGGGACACCTCATTTGGTTTTGTTCAAATTTGGTTTTGAGAGTAGGTGGGCCCACCTGTGACAAAGGTGGGGCAGAAAATTAAACAGCAGAGCATATCCAAGCTTGACAGGATTTATAGACTCTTTTTTAAGGTCAGGTTTTCTTTCTGGGGGTGGGGTGTTGCATTTTATATTTTTCCTTCTTCCTCACCTAAAATATGCAAAAACTTAAGATAAAGACATCGGACAGTGTTCAAACTCTGAAAGAGTCTGGATATTTCATCTAGCCAGGGAGGGAATCCACAGTAATTCCATTTCCACATTTTCCTTGCTTTCGAGACTTCTTGGAAGCCAGTGCGAGTGCAAATATGTGTGGTTTGGAGGTGAGACCCTGCACTTTCCCTGCTCTTTTCTATCTTTCCCTTGTGCAGTTGCATCCTGGCTCGGCAATGCTCCCCTTTTTGTTCCCATATCATTGGATGCTGCATGAGTAGCTCCAGTGATACTCAACTATTGCATTAACAAGAGCTGCAAGTGTGGTCTGAGGCATTGCTGAAATCCTTCTCTCTGCTCTTCCTTCCCTGTGACAAGTATGCCCAAAAGGTTAAATGGTACTGCAGCCTCTCTTGTGCCAAATAACAGAGAGTGGTAGCTCAGAGCTAGTTGTTGGACAATATGCTCTTGTATGGGCTTGTAATGCATCCCCCAGGCTGTGCTGAGTGCAGGGTCCCGTGCAGAGGTGTGCTGAACACCTGTGCATGTGTTCCATTCTTACCACTGTGTATTTCATGCTGCTGTTGTGGCTGCTTGGCTACTCAACACTCACAGTGTTTGCAGGTGGGAACACTCATCAGGTTTACACCAGGAAGGAGCAACAACTCTCTGTGACAGCAGATTTCTGAGATGTGGGGACAGCTTTGATGCCTCTTTGTGTGACTGAATGGCAGGGCTCTGTTGTCCTTCACTGCCAGGTGGGATGAGCCTTGGCAGGGAAAGTGTATTACAGGCTCTGACTCAGACAAGAAGTCTCTCTAGTGTCTCTGGTAGGAATCAGATTGTTAAAACCTGTCTTTGCCATTTCTCCATTGGATGCTTGACAAAAATCAAACTGAAATTGAGAGGCAGAAGTATACCTTGCTCAACATTTTGCAATGAAATCCAAAAGTAACATCAGGAAATACAGCAGCAGAACTAAAATCCCCAGATTGCTCTGCATGTATACATAATGACTATGAATGATACATATTTTCTTTTAAATTGGCATTTTATCTCAGGGTTTTTTTTCCTGTGAAGCGAACAAATGTTTTCTGGCTTAGATCTATATTGCTCAGGCATTAAGAGGTGCTCAGGCCTCACTGTGCTGAACAAACCTGGCCTTGCACACTGTAAGGAGGGTGCTGTGAGTGGGTCAGGGTGGCTCTGAGGGGTGCAGCTGGGGCATCTTCAGAGCTGTATTTCTGGCTTTGTTACTGACCCTGTGTGCTACAAGTGATTTAAGTCTTGGGGCCTCAAAGGAGCAGCAGAGTCTGTACCAAAAATTTATAGCCCAGCTATTAAATATATCCATAGCTTTTGAATGGAACATTTAGTGGGTTTTGTGTTGCCCAGTTTCTGTGAAAACCCTTGCAAAGTGAACCACTTGTTTAGGTGCTAGACATTGAGGTTTGTGTGCCTGCTGTTGATCATCCAGGTCTGAAAAGGTCTGGTTCAGTTGTTAAAGCCAAGAAACCACCTGTAGTGCTGTGTTGGTATGTGTTTTACATGGTTCACTATTTTAATAATTGCCATGTTCCAGCTGTGTGCATTATTGTAAGTCTAAGTATACACAAGTCATCTTCTTTTCACTTCTTGTATCACACTTAACAATTAAGATTTCTCACAACAAATTTAAGTAACCAGCTGGTATTTAATCAACTTGCAGTAGCACTGTATTTATATTGAATGCATTGGAGTGGAATGGCCATTATATTTAGTTTCTAAATAACTTTCTTGTCATCTCATGCTGATGATGAGCTTATGTAGCATTACAGAATTAAGTACTGAGAGAATTTTTGTTACTAGGACCAAGCATTTGAGACACACAGCCCAGAAAAGGAGGGAAAACTCATAATTGCTTTATTTGCAACTGATTTATACAATCATATCTAACATTTGGAAAAAAAAAACTTTATGGAAAAGAAAGTTTTTAGATATTTATTATGCTTGATAAAATGAAAGACAGTTTATTATACAGTAGATTCAACACTTCAGTTTTTTTTCCTAAATTAGAACTAGAACTTTATCTAGGAAAATTAGTTTGAAATATCATATAGACATCTGTACCCCAAAACCATAGGTGAAGAAGCCAAGCTAGGTGTGATCCTGTTGAATTTCTTTTCCAACAGATAAACATATTTTCATTTTGCCTCCTGTTAAGTGAATGATTTGTTGCTTCCTAGGATAGTGACAACCTCTGGTGGGATGCCTTTGCAACTGAATTTTTTGAAGATGATGCAACCTTAACACTTTCATTTTGTTTGGAAGATGGACCAAAGCGATACAGTAAGAAATGTATATTTTTTGTTCTAATGTTAAGTCTGAGTTTCTAAAAACACTTTATCTGTACAAGACAGATGCAACCCTGGCAACAACAAAGTCACTTGCGTGTATTCAGTGGCTATTAAGTTACATTAAAGAATTCCATGAATTGGGAATCAATTTTTTTTATGGAATTCCTCTGAATTTTATTACAGGAAAATAAATTATTTCCTAGTGCAATGAAGCAAATAATACAATCCTTGAATTTTTTTTTACATTAATGTGCTTTATGGCTGTGCTTGTGCTCTTTGTTAATCTGTTTTCTATAAAAATTCAGATGTTGAGTCTTGTGGGCAAACTTGTTCACAGAATGGGAACTTTGTAGCAAATATCAGGATTTTTGCTGGAAGGGCTTCCAAATTTAAAGAGGGATCAGAAAAACAAATTAAATGTTATATCCTTACTGATGTAGATAAGTAATATTCCATCAACTGTGTGGCTCTCTGCTGCTTGCACCCATTAAGAACCAGCCTTGGATGCTGTCTGAGCAGCAGTGGAAGTCTAGAATACTCTCACTCAAGCACTAAGTGAAAGCTTGAATAAAAGTGAAGCAGTGAATAAATCTGATGGCATTGGTATCCATTGTTTGCATACGCTGAGCAGCAAAAAGGGATAAAATTCATTGAACAAATTGTTTGAAGTGAATAATTTACTCAGCTTTAGCACCAAGCAACAGAGAGAGAAGTAAACATTGAAAAACTGCATTGCCAATTGTCTGACTCCATTCAGAGTGACCCCTGCTTCATGGTGACAGATTGTGCTCTCTACTTAATGTTCTGAATCTTGCGAGGTTCTTCTTTTTCATGAGAGTGACTGATTGTCAGTGTATCACTCACGTACTTCTAATTCCTATTATCAATTATCTCAGGTATTTATTTGACAAGTGTTACCTTCTTCTGGAATAAAAATAACCACTTGAATTCACATTCTGGGATTAGTGTTGACAGAATTACAGTTTCTTGCCTTTCAAAGCAAGTGATAACTTGGTAAAGGTCCTCAAATTACAGCCTATAGCAACATTGGTAACAGTTGATCTGTCCTGATTAGGTTGAGTCAACTTGTCAGATATCAGATTTGCTAGTAGTGTTATCAGTCCAGAAGGCACAGATACATCAGGAAAAAAGCAATTAATGTCCAGTTAGATCAGAGGGAGTGGTGATTCTGGAAAACAGTACTGCATATGAAAGTATTTGTCAAAGTGTAAAATACTCCTGGTGTCACAAATGCTTGATAATGGTTGTGTTGTCTGTAACTGGGACAGTTTGGCTTGGGGTAATACGGTGATTCTTAGCATTGTTGCTGATAAGAATGATTGAAAGACCAAGTTACTCTAGTCATGTTTTTAAAAGCAACTACTGAACAGGATTTTTCCTCTGGTTTTAATTTCTGACCTCTGCATAAACTGTTGTTGCTTTTGGTTTATTCTCAGCTTCTGGAATTGAATCTCTGCATTTAGGGCTCTTTGCTGTTCATTCATATTTCCTTTCCTTTGTTAATATTTATGTAATTCTGAACTACAGTATTTGTGTGAATCCTTTTGACATGAGCACTATTCCAACTCAATGAAACTCTGAAGCGCATGCTTGCGCTGTTCCAGTTTGAGACTTCCACTGCCCTCTGGGAAGGCTTTGAGAGCAAACTTGGGGCCTCTGTGGTGTCCAAGTCCCTGCTGGGGGACACCTTCGGCTGCTTGTGGTGGGTGCAGAGTGGAGGCTGCATGTTAAGAGTAGCTCTCTCTTCCTAGCTGGGAAGTTTGTGTCCAAAACCATGTCCAGGAGCTGAAAACAGAGCACTTTGCTCCCCTTACAGGTCTCTTCTATGCTTGCACAAGCCATGCTCATGCTATCCTCTTATGGATGCTCTTGGCATCTCCCATAACCTATAATGACACCCAGTACCTTTATTCCAAGCTGGTGAAATTGCTGACCAGGGGCTGTGGCTCCTGTTAGGTGAGCCAGAGTATGGCATGTGGTTGCGACACCAAACATGGAGTTTTGAAAGCGATGAAACAAAAGTTTCTTCATTTGTGCTGTCTCCAGCAAGACATCTACCTCCTTGCCTAGTGTGTATGCTCTTCAGGATGTAGAGGATGTTAAACACATTGGAACTGGCAGAAAGGAAAAAGAAAAGACAAATTGTTTGTTCTTCCAGGCACAGACAGTAATGGAGAGAACCAAGATAAGGCCCAGGAAAAGAGAAATACCCATCCTTTGAGAAGTCGTTTATAAAGTTGAAAGTGAGGCAAGATGCCAACCTCTTGCCTTTGCTCTAGGATTCAGGTCAAAATTGCCTGCCTTTGTCCTGCTCCAGCCTGTGAGAGATTTGCTTACATCTCTGACATTGGTTGTGGTGGCCACCTTATTTTTTTTTTTCCTTTGGGCAGTGGTTTCCCTTTTCTGAGAACAAAAATATTCTCTTTTGAAACAAACAAATTTTTAAAAAAACTGTTGTGTGTGTGCATGTGTGGAAAGGACAAAAACTTTTTTGCTGTCCATGGCCTCATTTTTCTCTGGGTTATGGCAATTCCCAGTCCTGTTCCCTCCTTCTTCTCAGGGGCTATCCAGAGCTTGTGTTAAGCCATCAGAGACATGAAGAAGCATGGTGTTTTGCCCCAGGTTTCTTCTGCAAAGCCCCTTGAGAGTGTTGTGGGAGGCTTCTGGGAACTTGATAGCAGTTCCCAAATGCCTTTGGGAGCTTTTTTCTTATGGCTGCTTTAAACTTGTCCTTTCTGTGAGTTTCCTATCACAGCCTGTTTCCCAGCTGGCTCCCTCTGCCTCTGCTCTTACCTGAACAATCCAATCCCACAGCCAATGCAAATGCTCAGAGCAGGCCTGTAGTATTTGTGTAAGGGGTAGAAGATTTAAAAAAAAAAATTATTTTGTTTGCATTGCTTTTGTTTTAACTTTTAATATACAGTTTTGTCCAAGAGATTGTAACGGTTGTAAACTCACCTTTTTTTTTTTTTTTTTTTTAAAAGAAAAATAAGTTGTTTTTTTAA